>CM050174.1:49734616-49922116 GCA_027410445.1 Discoglossus pictus
GGTCGTAGGGATGAGCACCAATGGCGCTCATCTCCACTAGCGCAATTTATGCCTTTTGAGCTTCTTGCCTGCAACTTCCGCGCTCACTGCCTATGTCATGCAGGGTCGAAGGGATGAGTGCCTAGCGCTCATCTCCACCAGCGCAATGAGCACCTTTGGCGCTCACTGCCTCAGTCTATAGGGTCATACGGATGAACGCCTATGGTGCTCATCTACACCAGCGCAATGAGCACCTTTGGCGCTCCTTGCCTGCTGAAGCCCTCGTAAAGCTGCAGCGCAGGATAAAGCATCTTCAGACTGGAAAAATGCAGGAAATAAAAGTTAAAATTAACGCCTCTCCCTCTCGCTACAAAGGTGTTTTTTATGACATCATTCATTACATTATCTGTGACATTTACGACATCAACATATGATATAAATGACACCAGCTATGACATCACACATGACATTACATATACCAAAAAAAATTACATCATTCATGAAATTACTATTGACATCATGCTAGACCCCCTTTACATTACCTAAGGTTAACAGAATCTTTACAAATTATAAAAAAAAAAAAAATTCTAATATTTGAAACTATTGATAATATACATGACTGAAAAAAAATGTTATGAATAAATATAAAATTATTATATCTTAGGCAAGGTGTTCTACTGTCAGACATAAAACAATATCAATACATTTGATGTGGTTGGTACATATTAATGGGTAACTGTTTGAATAATTAAGAAAACATCATCTGTATCAAATTTGACTTTGACACATTCATTCATTTAACGACTATATAATAAAATCTTATAATATTAAACTCATCTGGCAAACCACTACAGTATGCAACCGTTCCTATATCAAATTATTTCCCCTCCTACTGAACCACTATAAAGCCTTTACTGTTTCATTCCTTCGCCACATCTGGCAAACCATTATATGACTCTTTTATATATATTAATCCCTCCCCCCATTTGGTAAAACCACTACAAAGCCTTTACTATATCAAATTATTTCCTCCTCTACTGAACCACTATAATCCATTTCATTTGCTCAACAGATCTGGGGAACCATTATTTAGCCTTTCCCATAACCCACTGAAACATTATAAAATTATCGCTATTTAATTTACCCACTCAATCAGGCAAACCATTATAAAGCCTTTCCTATATAATTGTTCCTTACATGTAAGCAAAAAAAGATTGTGAGTCTTAGTCTAAATACCATATTTTTTGGTTGGGTCAGATTCATTCTATTAAGATCAAATATTATATTATTTTAGATGTCTTCCTATCCCAATAAATCAATTACCGTATATACTCGAGTATAAGCCGAGTTTTTCGGCCCTTTTTTTAAGGCAAAAAAGGGCCCCCTCGGCTTATACTCGAGTCACTCTCCCCCCGTGTCTCTTTAACCACCCCGTGCCTCTCTAACCCCCCTGTGTGTCTCTAACCCCCCTGTGTGTCTCTAACCCCCCCGTGTGTCTCTTACCCCGTGTGTCTCTCTACCCCCCCGTGTCTCTTTCCCTCCTCAACCTAAACCCACCTCAACCCCCCTCCTCCACCTAAACCCCCCTAAATACTTCCCCCCTCTCCCCTCACTTACCTGCTTGTGCTCCGGCCTCCGTTACTTGACCCGGCGCCGGCGCACATGTGACGTCACATGCGCACCGGTTTAAGGAGCCGAGGCCAGAGCACAAGCAGGTAAGTGAGGGGAGAGGGGGAGGTATTTAGGGGGGTTTAGGTGGAGGAGGGGGGTTGAGGAGGGTTTAGGTTGAGGAGGGGGGTTGGGGTTGAGGGGGATTGAGGGGGGAGGTTGAGGGGGGTTGAGGTTGAGGAGGTGGGTTGCGGTTGAGGGGGGTTGAAGTTGAGGAGGGGGGTTGAGGGGGTTGAGGAGGTAGGTTGAGGATGGGGGGTTGAGGATGAGGATGGGGGTTGAGGATGGGGGGTTGAGGAGGAAGGTTGAGGAGGGAGGTGAGGAGGAAGGTTGAGGAGGGGGTTGAGGATGGGGGGGTTGAGGAGGGAGGTTGAGGCGGGGGTTGAGGAGGGGGGTTGAGGAGGGAGGTTGAGGATGAGGAGGGAGGATGAGGAAGGAGGTTGAGTTTGAGGAAGGAGGTTGAGGATGAGGAGGGAGGTTGAGGATGAGGAGGAGGGGTTGAGGAAGGGGGTTGAGGAGAGAGGATGAGGATGGGGGGTTGAGGAGGGGGTTGAGGGTGAGGATGGGGGTTAAGGAGGGAGGTTGAGGATGGGAGTTTGAGTCGGGGTTGAGGATGGGGGGTTGAGGAGGGAGGTTGAGGAAGGGGTTGAGGAGGGAGGTTGAGGATAAGGAGGGAGGTTGAGGATGAGGATGAGGGGTTAAGGAGGGGGGTTGAGGTTGAGGATGGGGGGTTGAGGAGGAAAGTTGAGGATGGGAGGGTTGAGGAGGGAGGTTGAGGAGGGGGTTGAGGAGGGGGGTTAAGGAGGGAGGTTGAGGATGAGGAGGGAGGATGAGGAGGGAGGTTGAGGAGGGAGGTTGAGGATGAGGAGGGAGGTTAAGGATGAGGAGGAGGGGTTGAGGAGGGGGGTTGAGGAGAGAGGATGAGGATGGGGGGGTTGAGGAGGTGGTTGAGGATGAGGATGGGGGGTTGAGGAGGAAAGATGAGGATAGGGGGCTTGAGGAGGGGGTTGAGGATGGGGGGTTGAGGAGGAAGGTTGAGGAGGGGGTTGAGGATGGGGGGCTGAGGAGGGAGGTTGAGGAGGGGGGGTTGAGGAGGGAGGTTTAGGATGAGGAGGGAGGATGAGTTGAGAGGTTGAGGAGGGAGGTTGAGGATAAGGAGGGGGGTTGAGGAGAGAGGATGAGGATGGGGGGTTGAGGAGGGGGTTGAGGATGAGGATGGGGGGTTGAGGAGGGGGATGAGGATGGGGGTTGAGGAGGGAGGTTGGGGAAGGGGTTGAGAAAGGGGGGGTTGAGGAGGGAGGTTAAGGATGAGGAGGGAGGTTGAGGATGAGGAGGAGGGATTGAGGTTGAGGATGGGGGGTTGAGGATGGGGGTTGAGGAGGAAGGTTGAGGAGGGATTTGAGGACAGGGGGGTTGAGGAGGGAGGTTGAGGAGGGGGTTGAGGAGAGGGTTGAGGAGGGAGGTGGAGGAAGGAGGTTGAGGATGAAGAGGGAGGTTGAGGATGAGGAGGAGGGATTGGGGAGGGGGGTTGAGGAGAGAGGATGAGGATGGGGGGTTTAGGAGGGGGTTGAGGATGAGGATGGGGGGGTTGAGGAGGGAGGATGAGGATGGGGGGCTTGAGGAGGGGGTTGGGGATGGGGGTTGAGGAGGGAGGTTGAGGAAGGGGTTGAGGATGGGGGGGTTGAGGAGGAAGGTTGAGGATGAGGAGGGAGGTTGAGAATGAGGAGGAGGGGTTGAGGAGGCGGGGTTGAGGATGGGGGGTTGAGGAGAGAGGATGAGGATGGGGGGTTAAGGAGGGGGGTTGAGGATGGGGGGTTGAGGAGGGAGGATGAGGAGGGAGGTTGAGGAGGGGGTTGAGGATGAGGAGGGAGGTTAAGGATGAGGAGGGAGGTTGAGGAGGGAGGTTGAGGATGAGGAGGGAGGTTAAGGATGAGGAGGTAGGTTAAGGATGAGGAGGGAGGTTGAGGAGTGGGGTTGAGGAGGGTGATAAGGGAGGGGGGAAGAGACACAGGGAAGGGAGAGGGGAGAAGAGACACAGGGAAGGGAGAGGGGAGAAGAGACATGGAGAGAGAGGGGGACACAGGGGGCACAAGAGGGACACAGGGGGCAGCACATTTCCCACCCTCGGCTTATACTCGAGTCACTCATTTTACCCAGTATTTTGTGGTAAAATGGGTGCCTCGGCTTATACTCGCGTCGGCTTATACTCGAGTATATACGGTAGATATTAATTATTCACAAATTTTATTTCTTAGAAATATATGGAACAATAAACATTCTGGAATTTAAAAAACAATGAAAACTTTAGTTGGCGCTTCTTCTCATTTATACAATTATTATATATTATTTAAATAGAAAATGATCTTATCTGGCATCCTGATATACATTATCAAATGTTGATGTAATGACATTTTATTAAATCTATTGATAATCCCTACACTAAGCATTCTTTTTCTTTATGGTGTACCTAGAGATTTAAATATTTTTTTTCAAAAGAACAATCACTCACGAGTTATCTAAAATTCCAATTTTATTCCAAGTAAAGACAAAAACTTATTTCAATGGTGGGAAACTAATGTCTTTTTTATATTATAACAATAATAGATTGTGGTGATTTACATTTTTTTTTCAAATGCCCATTATCTGCAAAATAAACAGTTTTATTATCTTTTCAGTCTGTCAATATTTTATCGATTTAAAAGACTTTAAAAAAAATGTGTTTATTTTCTCCTTTTAAAAAAGATATCACTGATCAACAAATATTTTGTCTCAGAGCAAATAAGGGTTGTTCTGTATGTAATTTATCCCACTGATTTTTAAAATGTCTCAGAATTGTTCTATCGCCCATAGTATTAAAGTTACATCCTCTTTAATACAATACATTGTGCTATAGAACACATTCATACAGCAGTAAGATATATTTTAATTTTTCATCAGTAAAATCCGAGTATTATTTTTAATTGTAAATTCTACTGATTTGTCAACGTAAAAAGGGTATGAGCTTTACTTTGGATGCAGAGATAAAAGTTGGGGCCCTCATTTTTGTTGTCAGACTTCTCACAAGTTGGTCAATGGTTTCTCGGCACATGAATTTTGCTGTTCCAATGATTTGGCGAAAACAAAAAGATCACTCCACAGATTGTTACCTTTGTCTTACAAACATTTCATGCATCAGTTCTAAATCAAAGCACACTGTGACATATCCGAATTTACCATTTGCCATCAGGCCAGTGCTGCATAGTGAAAAATCGCCTCCAGAAGAAATAATACTTAGTGATGATGAACAAGAAAAAGATCATGCAGAGTATGGTGATGATGATATAAAGCTTGATCAAACTTTTGAGGCTTCCTGTTGATCGTTACAACCACATTTTCTTCAAGACTTGAAACTATCTAAAACACAAGCAAAACTTTTAGGTTCCAGGTTGAAAGTCTGGAATCTTCTCCATAAGGAAACTAAAGTTTGTTGTCTTAGAGATAGGCATAGTGACTTTAAGGATTTATTTTCCCTTGAAGATGAACTTGTTTTTTGCAATGATGTTTATTCTGTCATGGAAGCACTTGGTCAAGAGTACAAAATAGAGGATTGGAGTTTATTTATCTATTCTACTAAACTTAGCTTGAAAACTGTGCTTCTCCAGAAAGGAAATAAGTTTCCATTAGCGCCACTAGCACATGCTGCCAATATCAAAGACATTTATGGGAGCATGAAACTTGTGCTTGAAAAAATCAAATATGAGGAATACAAATGGAATATCTGTGGTGAATTGAAAATAGTTACTCTTTTGCTTGGACTACAATTTGGTCACACAAAGTTGTTTTCTTTGTGAGTGGGACAGCAGAGACCAAAGAAATCATTACACTCAGAAACAATGGCCAAAACGAACAGCACTAACTCCATAATAGAAGAATGTTGTTAATACACCACTCGTTAATCCAGCAAAAGAGTGTGTCTAGTGTATCTATCCACCCTATATAAAGTTCGGTCTTATGAAGAACTTTGTCAAAGCGATGGATCGAAGCAGACCTGGATTTACATATTTAAGAAAAAAAATCCAAAAGATCAGTGATGTAAAGATCAAAGAGGGGTTCTTTGTAGGACCTCAAATAAGACAACTGATTAAATAAGAGAACTTTGATAGTCAGTTGAACCAGGTTGAAATGTCTGTATGAAAATCTTTCAAGAGTGTTTGCCAGAACTTCTTAGGGAATCATAAGGCAGACAACTACAAAGAAATAGTGGATAATCTTTTGCAATCTTACAAGACCATGGGATGTAACATGTCTTTGAAAATCCATTTCTTGGATTCGCACCTAGATTCCCTCCCAGCAAATCTTGGGGAAGTCAGCAATGAACATGGTGAACGATTCCACCAGGACATTTCCAAAATGGAAAAGCGGTACCAGGGCAAGTGGAGTCCAGCAATCCTTGCTAATTACTTTTGGTCCCATAAGAGGGATGTTCATGAAAAAAAATACAAGAGAAAATCATATACTTCCACCTTTTAGGGGAGTTAGTCCTTTATTATGTACGTATTGTAAATATATTTAATACTGTAAACTTAAAATCACTGTCTCTCAAAAACCTTACGCGATAGAAAAATTCTAAAAAGATATTTGATTTCAGCACAAAAAAAATCTATAAGGTTCACCTATTTTGACTTCTGTGTTCTTTCAATTATTTATTCTAACAGCTTCAATTTAAAACCAGATGGAAAACTACATTTTCAATTAAATTTGGAAAACATTTAAGAAAAACTATAGCAACTAAAGATTTGAAAACATTTTTGTAATCTTATAGTTGCAGAAAACTTTATTAAAATACTTAGAAACTATATAGTTTCTTCTAAATGAAATAAAAATATTTCCATCTACCTCTAATAAATGTTTTAGAGATTGTAACCAAGAAGGTATATTTTTCATAGTCTTTGGGATTATCCAAAGATTTTTTTTAATTTATGGTATAACATTTGCAGAATTCAGGTATTCTACATTTTGATATTAAACCAGACTCAATCCATTGTCTATTAGGTCTTCCATATAATATCATATAATATCGTACATCTTAGTAATCAAGGTTGAAAAAATACTTTAAGTATCAAGTTCAACCTTTTAAGATCTCCACTGATCTGCAATATGCGGATTGGATTAGTTGTTAATTGATCCAGAGAAAGGCAAACAGATTCCTCACTGTATCAACAATCTTTCTCTAATTAACCAGGATAAGCCTGAATGCCCTTTTTAATTAACAATATATCCATTCCCTTTTTAAAGTTATTTATTAAATCTGCTGTCACCACCTCCTTTGGTAGAGAATTCCACAGATTAACCACCCTTACTGTGAAGAACCCTTTTCTTTCTTTAAGGTGGAATCTGTTTTACTTATAAACTCAAAGGATGTCCTCCTGTCAGTTGAAACCCTCTTAGACACCTTTTCTTTTTTTTCTAGAGAAAATAAGTTTAGTTTGGTTAGCCTTTCTTCATAACTTAGCCCCTCCATTCCCCTTATTAGTTTTGTTGCCCTTCTCTGCACCTTTTCCAGCTCTAAAATGCCCTTTTTATAAAGTGGTGCCCAAAATTGTTCTCCATATTCCAAATCAGAGAGTACTAGGGATTTGTATAGTGGCAGAATTATATTTGCTTCCCTTGCTTCTATACCCCTCTTGATACATGCTAATATTTTATTTGCCTTTGCAGCTGCTGTTTCTCATAGAGCACTGTAACCTAGGTGGTTGTCCACAAGTACTCCAAAATCCCTTTCAATATCAGATACCCCATAAAATTGTAAATTGCTTGACTATTTTTCCTTCCCAGATGCATAACTTTACATCTATTCATATTAAATCTCATCTGCCATGTATATCATTATCTAATTTCCAGTCCCACTTCTAAGTGGGACTGGAAATTAGTCCCACTTAGAAGTGGGACTGGAAATTAGATAATGATATACATGGCAGATGAGATTTAAATATATTAAAAGGAGAGGACCTTATACTGAACCCTGAGGAACCCCACTTACCACATTAGTAAAATCGGAGTATGTTCCATTTCCCACAACCTCTTGCTTCCTGTCTTTTAGCCAGCTCTCATTCCAAGAGCAGAAATTTACTACAATTCCTGTATCCATTAGTTTGTACAATAGTCTTTCGTACAGGTACTGTATCAAAATCCTTTGCAAAATCCAAAAAGACTACATTGATCCAGGTTCCTACTAACCTCCTCATAGAAACTAATTAGATTTGTTTGACATAATCTATCCCTCATAAATTTATGTTGACTCCTATTTATAATCCTGTTCAAATAGACATATTATTGTATATTATCTATTATTATCACTTCTAAAAGCTTTTTTAAACTTCAGAAGTGAGATTCAGTGGTCTATAAATCCCCAGATTTGTTCTTGCTCCCTTCTTTAATATAAGTATCACCTCTGCTTTTCGCCAGTCATCTGGTAGCGACCCTGTGTTGAGTGGTACTTTAAAAAACACATATATAGTTTTCAGTGTGGGGAACGCTTACGATGTTGGTCCCACTTTGTGAGACCGATTATGAGCAGTCGACCACGCGGGACTTAGGCTGCTATGAACGCCGAAGGCGCTCATTGCACTGCGAGCCTTGCAAAGTGAGGCGAGCAGTTGAGGCACACAGCACTTTGCGAGGCGAGCAGTTGAGGCACGCAGGACTTACGACCCGTACGACTTAGGACCGAAGCCCGTACATGCACTGTGCGCCTTGCAAAATTACGACTTTAACGGCCGAACCACGAAACTGAAAAGACATGAAAAAACAACAACAAATATGCCTCGAATTAACTTACACACATAGTGCGAGAGGCAGGGAGCAGAAAGACGGAAATGAGGCCCAAGACGTAAAAGGACGTAAAAAAATAGTCCTAAGCAGTAACACTTACCAAAAGCCAGTAACACTTAATCCAAGCCACTAACATTTAACACAAGGCATTAACACTTAACCCAAGCCATTAACACTTAACCCAAGGCAGTAACACAACCCAACACAGTAACAACCATGCGCCAGGCCTCTAAACTACACAGGGGGATAGGCTTGCAATAAGCCACGCGATGAGCGCTGAATGTGCTCAGCGTGGGGCTCGTGGTGAGCACCAAAGGTACAGCATTCCCAGCCTAAACATTTTATTCCTGTCATTTTTGATGGGCATATATCTAGTTAAATATAATGGTTTGGCTATTGCAGAATCCAGTGCCCTCAGTACCCTTGGATGTATTCCATCAGGACCCGGGGCTTTATTAACATTTATTTTTTCCAACCTCTTCTGGATTTCTTCCTGCGTTTAACAATTGTTTGGTGAAGGTAGTATAGCCCCATTACGTCCCAACCCCTGGTACCTCCCAGGTGTATAAATTTAGCTCATGTGCCTTTTCCAGGTCACTAATTATTAGACTGCATGTTTCACATTGCAATGTTCCTGTAGCTTCCTTCCTGGCCTTCTTCCCATTAATATATTTAAAAATATTTTAGGGTTAGTCTTACTCTCCTTTGCAACTAACTTTTCATTTTCTTTTTAGCCAGTCTAATAGCTCTTTTGCAAGCCTTGTTGGGTTCCTTGTACTCACATAAAGCAGTCTCTGTCCCCTCTTGTTTGTATAATTTAAATGCCCATTTAATTTACTCTGTATCTTGATCTTTAGATCATTGTTAAGCCACATGGGATGTGAATTTCTTCTTCGACTTTTATTTCCACATGGTATATGGTGATAAGCATATATATTTAGTAAGGAATTGAATGTTGTCCATTAGTGATGTCGCGAACATCAAATTTTCGGTTCGCGATCAGCGGACGCGAACTTCCATCAAATATTCGCGAAAGGGCGAACCCGGCGAACCGCCATAGACTTCAATGGGCAGGCGAATTTCAAAACCCACAGGGACTCTTTCTGGCCACAATAGTGATGGGAAAGTTGTTTCAAGGGGACTAACACCTGGACTGTGGCATGCCGGAGCGGGATCCATGGCAAAACTCCCACGGAAAATTACATAGTTGATGCAGAGTCTGGTTTTAAGATAATAAGGGGCATAAATCACCTAACATTCCTAAATTGTTTGGAATAACATGCTTTAAAACATCAGGTATGATGTTGTATCGATCAGGTAGTGTAAGGGTTACACCCGCTTCACAGTAACAGACCAATCTCCCCGTTTAATGCACCGCAAACAACCGCAAACAGTCCCTTTGCACAACCGCAAACTCCCCATTTGAACAAGGTTGGATACCAAGCTAGCCATGTCCCGCTCCTTGTCCTCACTGATGTCATTGAAGGTCTCTTCCTCCACCCAACCACCAAGGCCCCCGAAAGGTGACAACAAGCCCCCTGGGACGCCTGCTGTGTTTGGTCTTCCACCTCCTCAAAGCCACCTTCCTCTTCTTCAGACTCCTCTCTCTGCGTTGCCTCTGTCTGCGTTATTATAAGGTGTGTATTGTTAAGTAGTACTATTCCTATTGGTTTAATCCCTGTTACGTCCACTATTAGGGGACGTGTATATGGCATTGATTTTTGGAACAGGGAGATGGAAAAAGATGCTTGGTCGGACCTCCTACTTCAAATTTGGGGCAATGCGCGTGCAATCTAAGGTGCCACCAGATATGAGTGTCAATGTGCACTGGCAAAAGTTGGCAGAGTAGGCGCTGTAGGCCTCACACACACTCCTGTAGGCAGGCAACTGATATTAAATCGATTACAGTCAAACAAGTGTTGTTTTATGTCACTGTACACTACGGTTGCACCAGATATGACGTATCACTGTGCACTGGCAAAAGTTGGCAGAGTAGATGCAATAGGCTTCACACACACGCCTGTAGGCAGGCAGGCAATTGCTATTCAATCTATTACAGTCAAAAAAGTGTTGTTTTATTTCACTGAGCACAATATAAGCTGTGAGCCTGACAGAGGCAGGCAACTGAAATTAGATTAAAGGAAAAAAGGTTGTTTTTTTTTCAATGTATGGTACACCAACTATGACTGGTGAAACAGAGCAGAATATTAGCTTGTCCTTCAGATGGAAGGCTCTGGAAGGGATTGTATGCTGCTGATTGGCTGGAATGTGTCTGCTGACTGTGAGGTGCAGGGTCAAAGTTTCCTCAATGATAAAGTATAGGGGGCAAACCGAAAAACGCATGTGTTCGCCGCCCGCTGCGAATGCGAACAAGCCAAAATCACTGCGAATAGTCCGCGGGCGAAGTGTTCACGACATCTCTATTGTCCATTTATGTTCAGTATTTTTACCCATAAGTTCTTTGTCCCGGTCTATACTTTGTATGTCTGCCCTTACCGTTAAAATCGGCCCTTTTAAAATTAAAACTTTTTGTTTGCCCCTTAAAGTTTTGTTTTTTAATTCAATGTTTAATTTACTCTCAAATGACGCTGTGTTGTGATCACTGTTTCCCAAAGGTTGCCCTATTTCAACGTTTGATACCATATCAATATTATTTGTGATAACTAAATCCAAGATAGCCTCATTTCTAGTATGTTATTGTACGTATAACCAGGGTCAGATAATGATCCCTGAGTGTACTCAAGAACCTGATCCCCTTAGTTGAATTGCTGGTTTCATTTATCAAGTTTATTTCAGGGTAATTAAAATCCCCCATTATTAGAACTTGACCATGCTTAGCTGCATTTTAAATCTGTAACAATAATTGTATTTCCTCGCTTTCAATTATATTTGGGGGTTTATAGCATACTTCAATCGATATTCTTTTGGAATTTGTTGCTCCCCTATTTAACTCTACCCACACACATTATCTTCTTATCCATCACAAATTGTAGCATATTTTATTTTTGCTGCATCACGTATTGTTGTTGCTTCTTGATGGAAGCTCTCTCTGTACCTTTTTCAATTGTAATCCAATGAATTAATCACATTATTCACATTATACACACACTCTTACAATGAAGAAATGAACTAGTACTTTAAAAGATAAAATATAAAAAAAAAAAATATTTAGTCCCATGGTTGAATCTAAATTATGGTAATTACTTAATTCTCTTTTCTTGATTATTTTTGGAGAATTAGATGACATTACATTGATTAATAATTAACATATTTAATTTTCTTTAAAAAAAAAAAGTATTTATTTACTTTATTATTATTTATGTACAGTTTTTATATGAAGACAAAATTACACTATATTTGATTTATGTATATGTGCATTTGTGCGTATGTATATGTTTGTATGCATGTTCATGTATGTATACATATATATATTCTTTTTACTGTACCAAATGTTACTATCATTGTTGTAAATGTACATGTACTATATATTTGTTTCTATTCTTTATCATATTTTTTTCTTTGTATATTTACTTTTATCTATTTTTGATTAATTCATATTTGTTATATATGTCATGTAAATAATATTTTAGTTTCTTCATCAATAAAACTTAATGTAGATCGAAAGGGATCATGCTGGAAGTGAACTGGTTAGGAATTTGTTTACATGTTCCACGTTTGTAAGTTATTTTTTTACTCAGTGTTTTAGGAAAGCTCTCAGTCTGCCAAATGAAAGGACGGGAATTAGATTGCAGATACTGTAGCAGCTGTTCTGTGCATCTATAGACAATGAGAGAATTTTCTAATTTATCCAATAGCAGATGGAAACGCTGAGATCATCATCTTGTAGATAAGGGGCAGTATCACTCCCAGGTGATGCATGGAGTACTGATGGCTCCTATTAACAGTGCTCACTGCTGGATAGTGCACCGAGCTGCACTCTTGAAATGAGATACCCAGGTATTTGTACACAAGCTAAAAAGGGTGTAACAACCTGATAAAAAAATCAAGAGGTAATGTGGAAATGGAATATGTTTTGTAAACAAAAACAAATATATATATGAAGATATCTCCATAGTCCTTTAGTCATTAACCAGACTAAGGTAAATATTTAAGCTGCAATCACACAAACAAATGTTATTACAATTGTTTGTTTTAAAAAAAACTGGAAGTTTTAAGATAATTAAACTTAGCAGTTGGGTATTTTAAGCATAAATTACACAAAATGGTCTCCCTACGCCATTAAGAAATTAGTGGAGAGGGAGGACCTTTTAATAATATTTATGTTTTTAGTGCTTAAAGCATCCCTTAATCCAGCACAATCTGGAGCACACCACTGTAAAGATCCCCTAAAGGCATGTTGAAATACTTTTTTTTTTTTTAATACATGCATTTTTAATTTAGAAATTAATAAATGAAATCTCTATTTACATGTGTCACTGCCCTGACAGACCCACAACAACAGCTCTGGTAAGCAAACAAAGAGTTAACCCTTCACAAATTCATCTGTGCAGAGAATGGAATGCATGAATCACCTAAATATGTCAGTTGTGGGTTAACTGCTCACTGTGTTCCTACGTTTAGGGGGGAAAATGCACAGTTCAGCATATGTTATTATTCATGGAAAAATCAGTAGGCAGTACACAGCATGTTTGTAAGCAGACCTAAAACTTTGGATTTTTTAGATGTTATAATGTGTTAATTTAACATACAATCTTGTGCTCTTTTACACCGTGAAGAGTCAGGTAAATGGCTTTCAAGCTTAACAACTTAACATTCCACTCAACACATTTAACAACCACTTGTAATTATATTTATTTATATATGGACTTTTCATATATACAATAACTAGAACCTTTGCTGTGTCACTATAAATGTAGAATCCTTATGTAAATCATAATTCCAGCTCCCTTTGTTGTGTATTCTAGAAGCTGCTTTTGAACATATATCAGTTGTAAAAAAAACATATTTATGTTTCAAGGTTCTATCATAGCATTCACTTTACCTACAAGTCAACTATCTGGCATGCAGTCTGTTGGCTTCAGGCACTGGTCCTTTACTTCTTTAATATTTACGTGCATTGTCATCCAAAAAAATATCTTTAGATCTGTGGCCTGGCAAATGTAAATAATCCTGATTGGGTGGATGTGCACCTAAGAAAATAAAGTATGTTAGGGGGTGTTAACAAACTGCTTGTTTATTGGTTCACACAAGGATAGTGTTTTAAAAAACTTATACTATCAATATTAAATAACAAAGCTACAAACAATAAAAAAACGAACCAACCTCTTTTGGATTTCATCCTGCGTTAACCAATTTATCGGCAAAGGTAGTGTAGCCCCAACCACTGGTACCTCCATTGTGTATACCGAAGAAAATAACCTATTTAGTTAATCTGCCTTTTCCTGGTCACTAATTATCAGACATCCTGTGTCACATTGCAATGTTCCAATAGCTATCTTCCTGGCCTTCTTTCCATAAATATATTTAAAAAATATTTTGTGTTAGTCTTACTCTCTTTTGTAAATAATTATTTATGATTTGGATCCGGATCACGATTTTGGCACGACGCACTCCACTCACCGGTGGAGCCTAAAGGATCTCGCTAGTCCTCCTTGAGGGCGGGGCCTTATGGCCGGGGACCCCTTAGGTATGGCCTGGGCGGAGTTGGTGGCAGCTGCTCCCCCAGAGATCCGAGCCAGGGTGGGCTGGTGGCAGCTGTCCACCCTGGCGAAGATAAGATCCACGTCTGAGGGCTCCGGCCGAAGACGTGGAAGACCCCCCTCATTCCTAGGGTGAGGGGGGGAAACGAGATTCTTCCAGACCTCCTGGCCGGAGCCCGGAAGAACAAAGGGGTCCTCAGGCCCTCAATGAGCAATGAGCACCAATGTCACAAGATGCACTTCACGAAGCGCACACCTGGGCATTAAAAAAAAAAAACTATGTCAGAGGAGGGTCAAGCTCATACTTATTGTGTGATATATGGGGAGGGCACAGAACCAACTGTGGTTGTAGGGAGATGAGACGGAATAGAGAGTGACACTGACAGTCTCTGTGTCTGAGGGAGAATGGGAGAGCTGTGAGAGCCACGCTGATGTCAAGCCGCTGTATTTTTGGGCTTGCTTTGGTGTGCGAGCGCATGTGGCGGCACACATGCGTTGGCACGCATACATGGCGTGCCTTAAAGCTGGCGTGCTTTTCCATTATATTTAATTTTTCAAGATTCACTGAACACTGGGTCGTTACCAGATGACTGGAGAAAAGCAGATGTGATACCTATATTTAAGAAGGAGCAAGAGCGAATCCGGGGAAATATAGACCAGTAAACTCACTTCTGTAGTGAGAAAGCTTTTAGAAGGGTTAATAAGGGATAATATACAAGAATATGTCTATTTGAACAGGATTATAAGTAAGAGTCAGCATTGATTTATGAGGGATAGGTCATGTCAAACAAATCTAATTAGTTTCTATGAAGAGGTTAGTAGGAACTAAGATCAAGGCAACTTGGATGTAGTTTTTTGGGACTTTGCAAAGGCATTTGATACACTGCCACATGGGAGATGATTGCGCAAAGTAAGGGATACAGGAATTGTAGTAAATATCTGCTCATGGATCGAGAGCTGGTTAAAAGACAGGAAGCGAAGGGTTGTGGTAAATGGAAAATACTCTGATTGGACTAGGTGGTAGATGGGGTTCCTCAGGGTTCAGTATTAAGTCCTCTCCTTTTTAACATATTTATTAATGACTTAGAGTTGGGATTGGAAAGTAGTGTCTCCATTTTTGCTAATGATACGAAGTTGTGCAAGGTAATTAAATCAGATAATTACGTACTTTCCCTCCAAAGGGATTTACATTAAATAGAGCAATGGGCATCTAAATGGCAGATGCGATTTAATATGAATAAATGTAAATGCATCTGGGAAGGAAAAATAGTCATGCAATGTATAATCCTAATGGAGCAAATATAGGGATATCTGACAGTTACATAGTTACATAGTTACATAGTAATTAAGGTTGAAAAAAGACTTTCAGTCCATCAAGTTCAACCTGTTAAGATCTCCTCTGATCTGCAATATGCGGAATAGTTATTAATTAAATTATTGATTAAATAATTATTAATAGTATAGTATTGGAGGATGAATAAAGAGTTAGTCCATTAAGTTCAACCTTTTTAGATCTCTATTGATCTTTTTAATGTGGACTATTTATTATTATTTGTTAATTGTTATTTGATCCAGAGGAAGGCAAACAGAAAAAAAAAAAAACATTGAAACTTTGCCAATTGTCTCATAAGGGGAAAAAAAGCAAAATTCCTTCCTGACCCCAGAAACTGGCGATCAAATTTCTCCCTGGATCAATATTCCTTTGCTAGTTATCTAGGATAGCCTTGAATGCCCTCTTTATTCAAAAATATATCTAACCCCTTTTTGAAGTTGTCTATCGAATTCGCTGTCACCACCTCTTTTGGTAGAGAATTCCACAGTTTAACCACCCTAACTGTGAAGAACCCTTTTTCTTTGTTTAAGGTGAAATCTTTTTTCCTCTAACCTCAAAGGATGTCCTCTTGTCAGTTGAAAATCTCTTGCTACAAAAAGTTCACTTGACAAAGCCTTATATTGACCCTGGATGTATTTATATAACGTAATCATATCTCCTCTTAGACGCCTTTTTTCTAGCGAAAATAAGTTTAATTTTGTTAGTCTTTCTTCATAACTTAGCCCCTCCATTCCCCTTATTAGTTTTGTAGCCCTTCTCTGTACTCTTTCCAGCTCTAAAATTTCTTTTTTATGAGGTGGTGCCCAAAATTGTACTCCATATTCCAAATGAGGACGTACTAGAGATTTGTATAGTGGCAGAATTATATCTTCTTCCCTGGCTTCTATACCCTTCCTAATACATGCTAATATTTTATTTGCCTTTGCAGCCACTGCTTGTCTTTGAGCGCTGTTACCTAGGTGGTTGTCCACTAGTACGCCCAAATCCCTTTCAATGTCTGATACCCCTAGATTTGCTCCATTAAGATTATAGATTGCTTGGCTATTGTTCCTTCCCAAATGCATAACCTTACATTTATTTGTATTAAATCTCATCTGCCATTTAGCCGCCCATTTCTCTAATTTATGCAAATCCTTTTGTAGGGAAAGTACATCATTATCTGATTTTATTACCTTGCACAACTTAGTGTCATCAGCAAAAATGGAGACACTACATTCGAGTCCTACTTCAATGTCATTAATAAATATGTTAAAAAGGAGAGGACCTAATACTGAACGTTGAGGAACCCCACTTATCACATTAGACCAATCGGAGTATGTTCCATTCACAACAACCCTTTGCTTCCTGTCTTTTAGCCAGCTCTCGATCCATGAGCAGATATTTACTGCAATTCCTGTATCCCTCAGTTTGCTCACTAGTCTTCCATGTGGCACTGTATCAAATGCCTTTGAAAAATCTAAAAAGACTACATCCACTGAGTTGCCCTGATCCAAGTTCCTACTAACCTCCTCATAAAAACTAATTAGATTGGTCTGACATGACCTATCCTTCATAAATCTGTGTTGACTGCTACCTATGATCCTGTTAAAATAGACATATTCTTGTATTCTATCCCTTATTAACCCTTCTAAAAGCTTCCCAACTACAGAAGTGAGGCTCACTGGTCTATAATTCCCCGGATTTGCTCTAGATCCCTTCTTAAATATAGGTATCACCTATGCTTTTCTCCAGTCATCTGGTAGAGACCCTGTAGTGAGTGAGTCTTGAAAGATTAGATATAATAGCTATTACAGAACCCAGCTCCCTCAGTACCCTTGGATGTATTCCATCAGGACCTTGGGCTTTATTAACATTTATTTTCTCCAACCACTTTTGTATTACTTCCTGCGTTAACCAATTATTTAGTAAAGGTAGTGTAGCCCCATTATGTTGCGGTGTCCCAACCACTGGTACCTCCCTTGTGTATACCGAAGAAAAGAACCTATTTAGCTCATCTGCCTTTTCCTGGTCACTAATTATCAGATGGCCTGTGTCACATTGTAATGGTCCTATCGATTCCTTCCTGGCCATCTTCCCATTAATATATTGAAAAAATATTTTAGGGTTAGTCTTACTTTCCATTGCAACTGACTTCTCATTTTCTATTTTAGCCAGTCTAATAGCCCTTTTGCAAGACTTGTTGATTTCCTTATAGTCACATAAAGCTGCCTCTGTTCCCTCCTTCTTGTATAAATTAAATGCATGTTTCTTTTTCCTCATCATGATCTTTAAGTCATTGTTAAGCCACATAGGATGTGATTTACTCCTATTCATTTTATTTCCACATGGTACATGCTGATGAGTATGTTTATTTAGTAAGGATTTGAATGTTGTCCATTTATTTTCAGTATTCTCCCCCTGTAAGTTCTTTGTCCCAGTCTATATGTTGTATTGCTGCCCGTAGCCCATTAAAGTTAGCCCTTTTAAAATGTAGAGTTTTTGTTGGCCCCTTACAACTCTGTTTTTTGTATTCAATCTCAAATGAGACTGTGTTGTGATCACTGTTCCCCAAGGGTTCCCCTATTTTTACATTTGATATTATATCAATATTACTTGTGATGACTAAATCCAAGATGCCCCCATTTCTAGTAGGTTCTTGTATTACCTGGGCCAGATAATGATCCCTGAGTGTACTCAAGAACCTGCTCCCCTTAGCTGAGCTGCTGGTCTCATTTATCCAGTTTTTTTTCAGGGTAATTAAAGTCTCCCATTATTAGAACTTGCCCATGCTTAGCTGCATTTCCAATCTGTAACAATAATTGTATTTCCTCACTTTCAGCTATATTTGGGGGTTTATAGCATACTCCCACCAATATGTGTTTAGAATTAGCTCCTCCACTATTTAGCTCAACCCACAAAGATTCAATGATGCCGTTAGTGCCAGCATAAATATCTTCTTTGACTATAGGCTTATATTCAGGCTTAACATAAAGACAGATCCCTCCTCCTCTTTTACCATTTCCCCTATCTTTCCTAAATAGGTTATAACCATCCAGATTAACAGTCCAGTCATGAGATTCTTCCCACCATGTTTCCGTAATGCCTATTAAGCCCATTGAATATTAATCCTATTAAAATATTGAAAGGGATTTGGTAGTACTTGTGGACAGCCACCTAGGTAACAGTGCTCAATACCAATCAGTAGGTGCAAAGGCAAATAAAATATTAGCATGTATTAAGAAGGGTATTGGAAGCAAATAGAATTATTCCACTAAACAAATCCCTAGTATGCCCTAATTTGGAATATGGAGTACAATTTTGCCACCACTTCATAAAAAGGACATTTTAGAACTGGAAAAAGTACAGAGAAGGGCCACAAAACTAATAAGGGGAAGTGGGGGCTAAGTTATGAAGAAAGACTAATCAAATAAAGCTTATTTTCTCTAGAAAGAGGAGATATGATTACCTTGCCCTTCATGGTACCTTTTCCAGCTCTATACTGTCCTTTTTATGAATTGGAATTGTACTCCATATTTCAAATGGGGGCGTACTAGGGATTTGTATAATGGCAGAATTATATTTGCTTCCCTTGCTTATATACCCTTCTTAATTCTGTACATGCTTATATTTGACTTGCCTTTGCAGATGCTGCTTGGCATTGAGCACTGTTACCTAGGTGGTTGTCCATAAGTACAAGTCCTTTTCAATATCTGATACTCCTAGATTTGCCACATTAAGAGTATAAATTGCATGGCTATTTTTCCTTCCCTAATGCATAACTCATTTTAAATCTCATCTGCCAAATTCATTTGAAGGTATCACTTTCTGATTCAATTGCCTTGTACAACTTAGTGTCATTAGCAAAAAAATAAATAATCAGATTAAAAATCTTTTACAGATAACGTAAATACTTTTTTGAAGAAGAAACTTATTGTCCCAAAGCAATACAGGATTATAATTTAGAAACAATAGACTAGAAAAAGGAAGTTCTTCACTGAAACTAACTGCAATTAGACATGTCATTCTTATATGGGGCCTCATTCAAATGCAGCTTGGCCAATTGAATAGAGCTCTGTATAAGCACAGAGCATACTTTTTTTACAGAAGGTTTTAGTTAGTGAACTTCTATCCAAAAGCAAGGTCTTCACTAACTAAAAACTTCTGTAAAAAAAAAACTGCTCTGTGCTTTTATAGATCCCTATTCAATTAGCCAAATCACATATGAATGAGGCCCATGGTCGGTGTTGTGGTCAAATTATGAGCTCTAATTTACATATAGTATATTGCTAAAAAATTGAATTGCTCTATAGTATACCTACTGTGTTTACACAAAATAGTCAGAAAAAAATGGATAAATCCAACAAGAGAGTGTTCCATATGTATGAACTATATAGATGTGTCTACATACAGTTCCTCCGGAGAAATACACAGATGGAAATCAGAGTAAATGTCTGTCCATATAAGCCCAGAACCACAATGTAAATGCCAGAGGTGTGCAGCTTCTTCTCTACTCTTCTACTATCTGGATTGTATCCTGTGCCTAGGATTGAGATTTGAGGATTGGACATCGGGTACTTCCAGAAGTACCCCATTTAATCCATACATATAACTCATAACTTTGGGGTTATCACATGTGAATGAAACACTATATGATTGATGTTTTGACGTGACTATTATACACTCATTTTGCACTAGGAGGTGGTGCGCTGTCTTTCCCCTACCCTTCTTATCTATGCTATTAGAAGCCTGCCAATGATTCTAACCCATATTTTTTTACTGCAGGTGTTGTTTCCCTCTAAAAGTTTAGATGCACTCTATTGACTCACAGCCTCTACATGTAAACTCTGCCTTAAAGTAAGATTTCGGGGGGGGGGGGCTACAAATTAATTAGTGCCAATAAGTAATATTTGCAGATCAGGCTCGCAATCAAGCACTCTAGCACTCTATAAAATGCATTAGATTCAGGGGCGGAGCTACCGCCGGTTCAGCCAGTGCAATGCACCAAGGCCCTGCTGCTCTGCGGGGGCACAAGGCTGTCATCTTTATTTTATTTTTTTTGTATTTGAATTTTGTCCCTTGGTGTGATGTGAAGGAGTGAAAGTGGATCTGTCCAGAATTCTATCTATTTTCTGTTATTTTCTGACCAGTGTAGGCAGATAAAGACTGTGTTAATAAGAAAGATTAAAAGACTCATTTCAGGACAGTCCTCCTGGGCAGATGCTTTCCAGCCCATGAACATCCTTAAAAGTCAATGGAGAGAAGCAGATCTGCTGACATCAACACTAAACTTTTAAACATTTAAAGGAGCATGCATTAAACATTATACAAATTGTTTTTACATGGAAGCATATTAAGTGAAACATGTGATACTATTAGGAAATACGAAGAGCATACTTTAGTACATTGATCAAATTGGCTGTCATATGATAAATCCCCAAGAGCAGTTAAACTTCTGAATATGTTTGTGTATTCTGAGACATTTATTTATTTATGATGCAACAAAGAAAACTAATTATTTCCATGTCCTTTTGAAATTTAAGCTTCTTCAACAATTTACATTGCTGCAAATCAAATATTAAATAAACAAATGGAACCCTATTATATGAGCAATTGCTTTTGCTTAATTCACCCTGTCTTAAAGTCTGAACATCATGTGGGATAAAAGTATCACACCACCCACATACCATTTAGACTATATTTAACATGATTATTTTAAATACATCTCTAAATAATATTCATGCAGCTTCTGATAAATCCTTAATTAATTTTAAGTAGATAAGATATTCATTCATTGGCCCTTTAAGGCAGTCCTGAACTTGAGATGTCTGATGTTTAACATAGATATCCATGTGTTTCATTGTTTACAAGTGGATTTACCTTAAAAAGTAAAGGCTAATAAACTGCAGAGTGCACTAATTGTGCCCAGGTGAGAGGGGTGTGGCTTGACTGTTAAACTTGTATAAAAGGTTTGTGAGCTGGTTTGGGGTCTGTTTACAAGTGGATTTACCTTAAAAAGTAAAGGCTGATAAACTGCAGAGTGCACTAATTGTGCCCAGGTGAGAGGGGTGTGGCTTGACTGTTAAACTTGTATAAAAGGTTTGTGAGCTGGTTTGGGGTCTGTTTACAAGTGGATTTACCTTACAAGTAAAGACTGATAAATTGCAGAGTGCACTAATTGTGCCCAGGCGAGAAGGCAGAAGTTAATAGAAACCGGAGAAGGGGAACTTGTGAGCTTGCGAACATTTTCAGTATCAAGTGCAATTCTAGTAAAAGCCTAGGAGTTTAAATAAAAGGAGGGCCTTCAAAGAAAAGGGAGGGCAGATTTATAGTGCAAAGGAGGAAAACTTTATATAAATATATTATATTATATTCTTTATTCCCACTGAAATTTCGTAGACAATAATAATAATTATGAGTCAGTCCAGTGGCAACCTTATTCAGTGTACATCCTGTCAAATGTATGCACTACTGGAACAGATGATCCAGGGTCCATACCTCTGTGACAGGTGTGAGCATGTTGCCTCTTTGGAAGCTCAAATTGAAGATCTGGAGAGGAGAATTGCAGCACTTAGTGATATTGCTCCACTGGAAAGGGAGTTGGTGCTCACGGAGCACAGTTTAGCTGGGCCTAGTATGGAGAGAGGAGCTGGGGCTAGTGAGGATGGCCAGGGAGGTAGCTGGGTTACAGTTAGAAGGGGAATCAGAGGGTACAGGAGGAGGCAGGCCAGTTCTGAGTTGGCAAACAACAACAGATTTGCCAGATTGAGTGAAACTGTTGGCGATGTCCATTCAGGAATGGCAATGCCAGATAGAGCTGTTCCCTCTAACAGCCGGGCGAACAGCTCTACTGGAGAAGAGGGAGGGCAGAATAGGCAGAGCAACAGACATGTTTTGGTGGTAGGGGACTCTATTATTAGGAAGGTAGACAGGGTAATTTGTCACCCAGATCCCAGCAATCGAACAGTTTGCTGTCTCCCGGGTGCTCGGGTTCGGCATGTTGTGGATCGGGTGGATAAATTATTGGGAGGGGCTGGTAATGAACCGGCGGTCTTGGTACACATTGGTACCAATGACAAAGTTAGTGGAAGATGGAGCGTCCTAAAGAATGATTTTAGAGAATTAGGGAATAAGCTTAAAGCAAGGACCTCCAAGGTAGTATTTTCTGAGATACTACCAGTGCCACGTGCTAGCCCAGGGAGGCAGAAGGAGCTTAGGGAGGTTAATGCGTGGCTTAAAAAGTGGTGCAGTGCAGAGGGTTTTGGGTTTTTAGAGCACTGGGCTGACTTCTCACTTGGGTACAATCTCTATAGCAGGGATGGATTGCACCTTAATGATGAGGGCGCTTTTGTGCTAGGGAATAGGATGGTAGAACGGCTGGGGGAGTTTTTAAACTTGTAGGTGGGGGGGAGGGACTATATAGAAGTATTGGGGTAAATAGGGTAGAGAGGGAAAGGGATTAATTATTTACCCATGGGGGAGGAGAAGGGGGGAGGGTTACAATAGAAAGTAGGGAGATATTAATAGGGGCCTCAAATACAGTGGCAGGCACTTCACATCAGCAGAGCCATAGCAACATAAAGTGTATGATTGCAAACGCAAGAAGTTTGCCGGGGAAAATGGATGAGCTAGAAATATTAGCAGTACAAGAAAAATGGGGCTTAATAGGCATTACGGAAACATGGTGGGATGAATCTCATGACTGGACTGTTAATCTGGATGGTTATAACCTATTTAGGAAAGATAGGGGAAATGGTAAAAGAGGAGGAGGGATCTGTCTTTATGTTAAGCCTGAATTTAAGCCTATAGTTAGAGAAGATATTTATGCTGGCACTAACGGCATCATTGAATCCTTGTGGGTTGAGCTAAATAGTGGAGGAGCTAATTCTAAATGCATATTGGTGGGAGTATGCTATAAACCCCCAAATATAGCTGAAAGTGAGGAAATACAATTATTGTTACAGATTGGAAATGCAGCTAAGCATGGGCAAGTTCTAATAATGGGAGACTTTAATTACCCTGATATAAACTGGATAAACGAGACCAGCAGCTCAGCTAAGGGGAGCAGGTTCTTGAGTACACTCAGGGATCATTATCTAGCCCAGGTAATACAAGAACCTACTAGAAATGGGGCCATCTTGGATTTAGTCATCACAAGTAATATTGATATAATATCAAATGTAAAAATAGGGGAACCCTTGGGGAACAGTGATCACAACACAGTCTCATTTGAGATTGAATACAAAAAACAAAGTTGTAAGGGGCCAACAAAAACTCTAAATTTTAAAAGGGCTAACTTTAATGGGCTACGGGCAGCAATACAACATATAGACTGGGACAAAGAACTTACAGGGAAGAATACTGAAAATAAATGAACAACATTCAAATCCTTACTAAATAAACATACTCATCAGCATGTACCATGTGGAAATAAAATAAATAGGAGTAAATCACATCCCATGTGGCTTAACAATGACTTAAAGATCATGATGAGGAAAAAGAAATATGCATTTAAATTATACAAGAAGGAGGGAACAGAGGCATCTTTATGTGACTATAAGGAAATCAACAAGGCTTGCAAAAGGGCTATTAGACTGGCTAAAATAGAAAATGAGAAGTCAGTTGCAATGGAAAGTAAGACTAACCCTAAAATATTTTATAAATATATTAATGGGAAGAAGGCCAGGAAGGAATCGATAGGACCATTACAATGTGACACAGGCCATCTGATAATTAGTGACCAGGAAAAGGCAGATGAGCTAAATAGGTTCTTTTCGTCGGTTTACACAAGGGAGGTACCAGTGGTTGGGACACTGCAACATAATGGGGCTACACTACCTTCACTAAATAATTGGTTAACGCAGGAAGAAATACAAAAGAGGTTGGAGAAAATAAATGTTAATAAAGCCCCAGGTCCTGATGGAATACATCCAAGGGTACTGAGGGAGCTGGGTTCTGTAATAGCCAAACCATTATATCTAATCTTTAAAGACTCGCTCACTACAGGGTCTCTACCAGATGACTGGAGAAAAGCAGAGGTGATACCTATATTTAAGAAGGGATCTAGAGCAAATCCGGGGAATTATAGACCAGTGAGCCTCACTTCTGTAGTTGGGAAGCTTTTAGAAGGGTTAATAAGGGACAGAATACAAGAATATGTCTATTTGAACAGGATCATAGGTAGCGGTCAACATGGATTTATGAAGGAAAGGTCGTGTCAGACCAATCTAATTAGTTTTTATGAGGAGGTTAGTAGGAACTTGGATCAGGGCAACTCAGTGGATGTAGTCTTTTTAGATTTTTCAAAGGCATTTGATACAGTGCCACATGGAAGACTAGTGAGCAAACTAAGGGATACAGGAATTGCAGTAAATATCTGCTCATGGATCGAGAGCTGGCTAAAAGACAGGAAGCAAAGGGTTGTTGTAAATGGAACATACTCCGATTGGTCTAATGTGATAAGTGGGGTTCCTCAGGGCTCAGTATTGGGTCCTCTCCTTTTTAACATATTTATTAATGACATTGAAGTAGGACTCGAATGTAGTGTCTCCATTTTTGCTGATGACACTAAGTTGTGCAAGGTAATAAAATCAGATAATGATGTACTTTCCCTACAAAAGGATTTGCATAAATTAGAGAAATGGGCGGCTAAATGGCAGATGAGATTTAATACAAATAAATGTAAGGTTATGCATTTGGGAAGGAACAATAGCCAAGCAATCTATAATCTTAATGGAGCAAATCTAGGGGTATCAGATATTGAAAGGGATTTGGGAGTACTAGTGGACAACCACCTAGGTAACAGCGCTCAAAGCCAAGCAGCGGCTGCAAAGGCAAATAAAATATTAGCATGTATTAGGAAGGGTATAGAAGCCAGGGAAGAAGATATAATTCTGCCACTATACAAATCTCTAGTACGCCCTCATTTGGAATATGGAGTACAATTTTGGGCACCACCTCACAAAAAAGACATTTTAGAGCTGGAAAAAGTACAGAGAAGGGCTACAAAACTAATAAGGGGAATGGAGGGGCTAAGTTATGAAGAAAGACTAGCAAAATTAAACTTATTTTCGCTAGAAAAAAGGCGTCTAAGAGGAGATATGATTACGTTATTTAAATACATCCAGGGTCAATATAAGGCTTTGTCAAGTGAACTTTTTGTAGCAAGAGATTTTCAACTGACAAGAGGACATCCCTTGAGGTTAGAGGAAAAAAGATTTCACCTTAAACAAAGAAAAGGGTTCTTCACAGTTAGGGTGGTTAAACTGTGGAATTCTCTACCAAAGGAGGTGGTGTCAGCGAATTCGATAGACAACTTCAAAAAGGGGTTAGATATATTTCTGAATAAAGAGGGCATTCAAGGCTATCCTAGATAACTAGCAAGGAATATTGATCCAGGGAGAAATTTGATCGCCAGTTTCTGGGGTCAGGAAGGAATTTTGCTTTTTTTTTTCCCTTATGAGACAATTGGCAAAGTTTCAATGGTTTTTTTTTTTATGTTTGCCTTCCTCTGGATCAATTAACAATAATTAACAATTAACAATAATAATAAATAGTCCAAATTAAAAAGATCAATAGAGATCTAAAAAGGTTGAACTTGATGGACTAACTCTTTATTCATTCTCCAATACTATACTATTAATAATTATTTAATCAATAATTTAATTAATAACTAATCCGCATATTGCAGATCAGAGGAGATCTTAACAGGTTGAACTTGATGGACTGAAAGTCTTTTTTCAACCTTAATTACTATGTAACTATGTAACTATGTAACTATGTGGATGTGATAGACTAATATATAGTGTGTCTGTGCTCCATGTTGTAATCCATAACAAAGTGCATCCTTATACTTATTATTTTATATTTATAAGAGTATATTATACAATTTCATTGCAGAAATGTAAATTATCAGCCTTATTAAATTGCAATTCGACCAATTGAATAGGGCTCTAGTTAAGCACATAGCATATTTTTTTACAGAAATGTTTAGTTAGTGAACTTCTATCCAAAAGCAAGGTATTCACTAACTAAAAACTTGTGTAAAAAAAATATACTATGTGCTTAAATAGAGCCCTATTCAGTTGGCCGAATTACAATTTAATAAGGCTGATAATTTACATTTCTGCAATGAAATTGTATGATATACTCTTATAAATGTATATTAATAAGTATAAGGATGCACTTCATTATGGATGACAACATGGAGCACAGACACACTATATATTACTGTCTCATTCTCTCTTACACCTGCTGCAGCCTGACAAGAACAGGACATGGATGAGTCGGAAGTGCGAGTGTTTCAGTTGCAGCAGATGAGCTCTGTTCCTTCTACCCCTTATGATAGGCATCTCAGCAGTAAATATAAATGCCTACCAGTATGGTGCAAGGGAGGAGGTATATAAAGACTATCAAAGTATTTTCTTGGGCAGAACCTCTGCCACACCCTGTCACATGTTCAGAGGAAGAGACAAACAGATATGCTAAAGTCGGAAACACTAAAGTTCAAATGCAGGTTTTAATAACTACATTGATATTTTTTCTTAAGATAATAATTGTTACATAGTTACATAGTAATTGAGGTTGAAAAAAAGACTTTCAGTCCATCAAGTTCAACCTTTTAAGATCTCCTCTGATCTGCAATATGTGGATTAGTTATTAATTAATTAGTTGTTAATTAATTATTAATAGTATATTATTTGAGGATGAATAAAGTGTTAGTCCATCAAAGTTCAACCTTTTTAGATCTCTCTTGATCGTTTTAATATGTGGACTATTTGTTATTAATTGTTAATTGATCCAAAGAAAGGCAAAAAGAAAAAAAAAACATTGAAACTTTGCCAATTGTCTCATAAGGGGAAAAAAGCAAAATTCCTTCCTGACCCAAGAAACCGGCGATCAAATTTCTCCCTGGATCAATATTCATTCGCTAATTATCTAGGATAACCTTGAATGCCCTCTTTATTCAAAAATATATCTAACCCCTTTTTGAAGTTATCTATCTAATTCGCTGTCACCAGCTGCTTTGGTAGAGAATGCCACAGTTTAACCACCCTTACTGTGAAGAACCCTTTTCTTTGTTTAAGGTGAAATCTTTTTTCCTCTAACCTCAAAGGGTGTCCTCTTGTCAGTTGAAAACCTCTTGGCACAAAAAGCTCCCTTGACAAATATTTATATTGACCCTGGATGTATTTATATAACGTAATCATATCTCCTCTTAGACGCCTTTTTTCTAGAGAAAATAAGTTTAATTTGGTTAGTCTTTCTTCATAACTTAGCCCCTCCATTCCCCTTATTAGTTTTGTTGCCCTTCTCTGTACCTTTTCCAGCTCTAAAATGTCCTTTTTATGAAGTGGTGCCCAAAATTGTACTCCATATTCCAAATGAGGGCGTACTAGGGATTTGTATACTGGCAGAATTATATTTGCTTCCCTTGCTTCTATACCCTTCTTAATACATGCTAATAGTTTATTTGCCGTTGCAGATGCTGCTTGGCATTGAGAACTGTTACATAGGTGTTGAAAAAGAACATTCCATGTTACTAAAATGTGACCACTTAGTAAATAGAGGTTTTATTAGAATGATCACCATTTTCCAGTGTACATCCTGCAAACACATTATCTTAGTATTAATTAGGGCATATGTATATTGTGATGATCCGAGGGTAGGGGCTATACAAGCCCAGAGCCACCTGCTATAGACTACTGGTCAACAACCCACAAGGACAGTTTTGTTTTTTGAAATGTCTGCACCAGCACCCTGATATCTGGATTCTTTATCAGTCAGGGTCTCTCCATCATAAATCAGCACTTCCAGGAGTCTTAGTACCTTTCCTGTGGTAGTGAACAGGACAAGTTACTTGCAGGGTGAAGATAGGATCAGTATCACAGTCTCCAGGAGCAAAATAATAGACACACAATTTCTATATGTCGAAAAAGTGAACTGACTGTTTATTCATTCTCTGCACACACACACAAAACACCAACTCCTTTTGTCACTAAGGCCCCCAACATCCCACACTAGTCAGGATGCATGCATGGCCGACCCCAGTAGTCCTAAATTCACATAAATTCCTGTGTGTTGGAGAGCTAAACAAACATTTCCTCAAAACCCACAACATTTAAAACAATCACGAAATACACAACACAGGAATAAATACAAATACCCCATACATACTCAATCCCCCTTGACGGAAATATACATTTCTGATCCGTCATTGTTAGCATAAGAACTAGACAGCAAGAGGGCTACTGACCAGCCCCTCGGAGCTGCGCCTAAAGCCCCACCATATTAAGTAAACTTTGCACCAGGTAATAAAGAAGAAATATAAAAAACAACCTTCTATGCAATACACAGAGACTATATTGCCACTGATGACTTTATCACCCTTCTTCGTATACTATATGTAAATGTGATAGCTAATCATCCTATCTAATATGTAAACAAATAAAACCACTTATTAGATTTGCCTCTCATATTCTGTGCTAATCCCTCAAGAGCTACCCCTCATCTCAAGCTTTATGCCAATCCTCGTGAGCTTTATCTGGTGGTAACTCAGGGAAAACCTAAACATGTTAAATTTTTTGCTGTGATAAGAATCTCTCTGCTTCCTTTAGTGAATTAATAGTAAAAAAAAATTATTTTCCTGCTATTGTTTAATATTTTTTGTTTGTAAGAGTAACATTGCAGACTTCCCTCGCTAGATTAGACGGCAATGGTAGTCTATACAACATTTCTATCCGGTTTTCCCCCTCATCCGGGCATAAGTCCATAGACTCAAATAATTTTGATACATACGCTTTTTAAGCCTTAGGTTCCTTGGATTTGGGAATCCCTCTCAGTCTTAGATTAATCCTTCACGATACTTCCTTTATTCTATTTTGACTAGCTTTCATTAACTTAACTTCGTCTTCTAGTTTTTTAACTTGCAATTTAAATTTAAGATTTCCTTGTGTCTTTTCTCGACAACTGTACATCTCTCTGCAATAACAGCCATTGTTTTATCATTAATTGTCAATTCCATAGCTATTTGATTTTGAAGAGAGCTCTGGAACTCACTTAATATATTTTTTAATAAGGATACTGTCAGGATTTCCTTGTCTCCTGGCAATGGGGAGTTTGTCTCTTCTACTGATGATGAATTATCCGAATTCGAAGAGTTAAAAGTAGATAAATCCTCCGCAAGGGAGAGTTGAAGAAGAGGGTTAACTTTATCAAATTTGCCTACTTTACCTTTATGAGAAGGGATCGCTAATGTTCTAGTGGACATTTTTTTTCCTTCTCCGTATTCTTCCCTTTTGAGATCGTTTGATACATTTTCTCACCAATTACCAAAAGACCAAAGTTAATTTCTTATTGTGTGTCTCTTTAAGCTCTAACACTATAAATTCTCTAGTTATTGCCTCTCTCTAAGCTAACATGAAATACAATTACATAGGGCTTCTCACCAAACGTTATATCAGTCCGTTCTACAGTATATCCAACAGCATTAAATTTCGCAAGCTGTATATTCAAGCTGTCCCACTAAATTTAGTCATTTTGCTATATCCTATTCCATACTAATACTAATGGTCTGTATATTGCTATTGTTATCTTTCACTTTTGTTTGAATATTACAAATAACACACCTAGCAGCAATAACAGGCAAAGGGACGAAAAGGGATTTTAACCCAACCAAATGGCAATACAATACATGGAAAAAGGATCATAGAAAAAAAGGGAAATAGATTTCTTCTTTCTATCCCCTGCACCGATCTCTCTTTTTTAACAATGGAAGTTTATCCAGCTATACAAAAGATCTAACATAAGGTCTACCTTGTACCCGGTGTAGGTTAAAATTACATATCATAGTACATCAAAGTACATAATATCATATTATCATAGTACACCAAACATTGCTATTGACCTAATGGTTAATTCGCCCAAAAGGGTTTAGGATCAGTAAGTTCCTTGCTGATAAGCTAAGCAACAATTCCAATTCCTCCTCTTGTCCAGAAAAAGTTGCTATATGGGAAGTGCCTGGGCACTTTAAGAAAAAGATCACATATATTAGAGCAATACATTAGAGCCAATGGCCCCTCAGTTCCGCACCTCTTTCCCTCACATATCAATTGCTTTTGAGGTACTTGAGTTCGTAAGGGTTTTTGTTTGATTTTTATTAGTGGTCCTACGTGCACTTAGGCTCCCTCTCACCAAGCTCACCGCGACACGTGGACACTAACTGATATCCATAAGATCAGCAGAACCCCAGTACAATACTTGTTCCTGAGATCTCGCTCTGGCTCTCAGTTATTTTAAGTGTTGATTTCCCCAAATATGGGTAGTATGGAATAAACAGTCCCTAGGGTCCCACAATGTAGGATTATGAATGCAGAGAAGTCCCGCCAGGCCCCAGGCCCCAGTATCCTATAATAAAGGAAAAAGAATATGCAGTCTCTCAAGTCCTCTAAGGGCTCACAATGTACTCCCACCAATATGCAACCAAAAGGATCCAAACCTTTACGTAGGAATTCAATCATAGGCCAGTACCCTCTTTTGTTGGAGACTCTATCCGTGTGCACCAGCGAGGAGAGAGGTCACCACGTTGTTTCGGATGGTGTCATAATAACATACTCGGTGCTTAGTTACCCTCTTACAGCGTGTGCTGCGTTGTCCTGGCGAGAGTCCTTCCAGGAGTGCTCTTAGAAACGTCCCATCTGTGGGGCTCAATACTTGGCATCCTCATGTCCTCACATCCTCCGCATGGTATACCTCGATAGAGTAGCGAGGCTTCAGGCGCGCTCTGGAGAAAGCGCTAACGAGCCTGCTGACGGTTCCTGGGTGGAGCCATCAGAATCAGCAGTCTGGATTTTCATCTGCCTCACAAAAGATTGTTTTCATAATCTTACATTGTGGCTTCATCCGCCCAATTACACAGATGCAGTAATTCCTGGATTATGTACACAAATTCAATTACACACATACAGTGTGAACAAAAAGGAAGAAAACATGAAAAAATATAAAAGATGGTCATAACTTAAAAAAGACAGAGGAGGAGAAAACTCTAGCAATATTTGTATGTACAGTAAAGTTCCTTATACTGTTACTGTAACAGTAACCCAAAGTGCATGGTCGGTCTTCATATACAAGCAGTGAAACCCATGCTGTATATGTCATGCAAATCACTTGTCATGACCATTAGTAGTGATGTGGGATCTCACAAGGAATGCCTTGCTGTGACCACATTCAGTGAGACCAGAGTACTATCACCATCTCTATGTGATTTTGTTTAGCCACACTAATATCACATTCAATTGGTATACAGATATTCTTAGATTATAACTGACATCTAAACATGTACCCTTTGATATTGATGAAAACAATGGTCATCAGATGTAATGTCAGTTTATGACAAATTAATCTGGTCTCATATTATTAAGAGGATGGCATGTTTCACCAACACATATATAACTGCTGGGTTTGATTAACATATAATAGTAGGACTATGCAAGTCCACAGCCATTAATGCATTTTTACTAAATGAACATTGCGTGGAAAACAGCATTACCTGCCTTACAATTGTATTGCCGTCATTTTTTCTACGGGCAAGTCGTTAGTAAGATTATAATGATAAAAGAATATGTATATCGTTAAATACAGCTAGTACATTTTATCAATCACATATTATAATTGTCAAACCACGAGATGTTGTCACACTTTGTGTGGTGCGTATGACTTAGGCGATGAGTGCCGTTAACTCGGAGCACTTAGGCGATGAGCGAGTATAGAGGTGAAGAGGTAATACAGTAAAACTCAAAGCACAGCAGTTAGGCGATGAGCGCCGAAGACTCTCGTCGCCTGCGAGCCTCGCATAGCGAGGCAAGCTGTTAAGGCACTACAACTCACAGCACTTGGGCGATGAGCGCCTTTGGCGCTACGCCTGTGATCCTTGCGTAGCGAGGTGAGCCTTTAAGGCACAAAAAATTAGGGCACTTGGGCGATGAGGGCAAAATGCGCTCATTGCCACGGAGCCTCGCAAAGCGAGGTGAGCAGTGGAGGCAATAAAAAATGCGGGACTTAGCCCCCAAACACTTAGGAAATGCAGGATCTCCTTAGGCTGCAAGCAGTTGACGAATGCGGGACTTAGAAAAAAAAAATACGAGATAGGAAAAATAAGAAGTTAATGGCCAAACTGCGTAAAGCAAAAAACAAGAAAAACAAAACCATCACACACAGCACGGGGGAACAGCCAGGACGTCTGTGAGTGAGGTAGAACAAAAATTGATGTTGATTTTGGCGAGTTTCGGGACTCTAAAATCAAGTAAGCAAGAAAAAAAATGTCGGCCCAAAAAAATTTAAACGAGGCTACACGACCCTGGACCGCGGAAAACACAGCCAAACGAGTATCACTTTTATGCAGGTACAAAATACACTACTACAAAGGATGGCAAATGCTCACTAACTGCGTAGCACATAGACAAAACATGCTATTTTACAATCCTAGCTTCCAAATAACAACATTATGCAGTACAGTATCCCTTTACACAAATAAAAACAATGGCAACACATCAGATTTATAAAGCATAAATTACCATAGCATTTTTACCAAACAGGAATTTATTATATCAAATCTCAATGATATAACATATTGAAAATTGGATAATCAAAGTATCTAATAAAATAACCAATAATCACATATATAGAAAACCATATTGCAATCAAAGAATAAAAACAATATAAGCCAATAATAGAAATAACCAATATTAAAATTATCACATACATAGTTCTTAGCAGTGCGTAGTTGCCAAAATCCATTAGTAACGCAACATTAAAACTGCGGGCTCGCGAAGCAGTTTCGGCCAGGCAAGGAGCGACAAAGGCGCTCCTTACGCTAGTACCGATGTGCTCCATAGGTGCTCATCCCTACGACCCCGTACGACTTAAAAACTAGGCTACATGACCCCTAAGCACGCCAGCGGCATACGACTTTTACCCAGGAACATACGATGTACAAAAAAATACGACGTTAATGGCCGAACCGCGCAAAGCAAAAAACACAAAAATAAATACAACAAAAAAATCACACACAGCACGGGGGAAAAGCCAGGACGTCTGGTAGAAAGGTGGAATGCAAATTTAAGTTGATTTTGGCGAGTTTCGGCACTCCAAAATCGTCTTTGCCCTCAGGCACGCAGCCTATTTCTAATACACACTTGGCACATTCATAACACTATCTCCTCAGGACAGCAACAGTCCAACAGGACATTATATGCAGCAGGACAATAAAAAGAGATTGTTAGCTCTTCAGGCTATTGATTGCTGGTTTTATTCATTAAATATATGTAAAGTATATTAATTTATTAAGTAACTAATGAATTAATTGATTATTATTTAAAAAAATATAGACATATGTATCTGTCTTTGTGATGAGCACCGAAGGTGCTCAGAGGAGCAAAAGTACACCAGAGAAGAGGCTCACAATGAGCGTCGAAGGACCTCACACTACAAAAAGCTTGACATTATGTGGCAAACAGAATTGCCAAGGCTTCAAATTTTAGTCGCTAGTGGTATAATATAATTATGGTAAAGTAGTCTTTAATATAACTGATTAAAATAAAATAAACAAAATCAGTTTATCTGTTTTAGGCAAATAAATATAAAGTGCTTTATGGTTTGAAAATCATATCCGGATTATGATTTTATAATACCTATTAAAAGTTATATTGCTTTAATTAAAAAAAACAGACAAATTGTATATACCGTAATATAATTCTCAATTCAATTACAAAATATGATAAAATACAATTATACTTTACCAGTCTGAGTTAGGCATCACCATGTGCTTACGTCCCAGAAGTTTGAAGATCTTCCTTCCTTTGTCTCAAAAGATATCCTGTTTATTTGTGTGTGTGAGTCTCAATTAGATCTAAAAGTGTCAGAGGAAATGTGAGTCAGGATGTGTGTGTTTGTTGGTGAGTCTCTCTTTTGAGTGTACTTGCTCTTTTTCTCAGACTTCCAGATTTACTGAAACCTCTTTCTCTAGCAAACATTCCAATCTAGTCACAAGTTTCTATTAACCAATCAGAAACATTGATGAGGTCAAAGCTAATACACAATGCATCACAGAACATCCATATAAACCAATACACAGTGTAATATCATGCATGACCACAAGATGGTACCCCTCTTCCATCAAGTTTAATCAAAAAATGGCGACATTCGTAATTTTAACCTGTATGACCATAGATCATAAATTAATATTACATTTGAATTAGTTTAATAGTTAACAATGTTCAGTTGTTATACATTAGCCATGCACTTGGTTCAAACGTGTAACTCCAAAACACTGAAAAATACCAAAATAATTAAAAAAAAATAATAACACACTCACACACAGCACAGGGGGAGAGCCAGGAAGCCTGGGAGTGGAGTTACAAACTAATTGGAGCCATGTTATGTGTTTTTTGTTGAACGGAAATCGGCTAAGTTGAGGGGAAAATGGCAGACGAAAAACGTAAAAATTATGAAACAGGATGAAAACGAGGCTCTGCAACGCCAGGCACGCAGAACTACAGAAAATAGAAAATACACAACGTCGAAAACAGTAACACTTACACTAACAACACCAGGCAAGCGGGACTTTGAAAATAAAACCAACGCAGGTGCTCACAGGAGCAAAAGCCTCACATTGGGCCTCATTCAAATGCGATTTGGCCAATTGACTAGGGCTCTATATAAGCACATAGCAAATGTTTTTTTACAGAAGTTTTTAGTTAGTGAACTTCTATCCAAAAGCAAGTTCTTCACTAACTAAAAACTTCTGTAAAAAAATATGCTATGTGCCACATAAGAAGTTTGCTCAGTATCAAATCACTCACTTAATCTGCCACTTAAGTGATCATTTAGTTCACTCTGTATTTTGAGAAAGTTTCAAAATTATATTTATTTAGTTATTAGATAGAAAATAAGAGATTCTTAGCCCTTTAACAACATTCTATTTTTAAAAGCTTATGTAAGCACTGATCTAAAACAGGTTTAAAGGGAAAGTTTCACCCAAGTACAAGTTGCTCACATATGAAAGAGTTCAGTTAAATAACTGCAAATATATGTATAAAGGTTTTAGCACTTGCCTTTTATTTTTATGTAGCTTTTCCTGCTTAGAACTCATCAGCAGTTTGATTGGCTCTTCAGCTGAATCTTGAAATGTTAGTCTAATTACCCAGAGAGCTGAGTGTAAGTGACAAAAAGCCATTATAAAATGTCCGCTTCTGCTCTATACAAACATGCAGTAGCTTATGTGGAGAGCAATAAGTTGAGTCATGTTTTCTGACAATACATTATTAAAATAAAGGGTTACATAGTAGTAAAAAATATACCCAATTTTAAGTGGAAGCTGCCCATTTAAATCAATTAGCTATCTCACAATTTATCTCATTTCAGATTCCCTGAGGAGATGGCGATTGCACCATTTGATTTTTTATAACAATTATGTCGTCACAGCTGATGCAACAAAGATTTAGAATCTGGTTCCTATTGCATAACACCATTCTGAACATCTGGGGTTCCTTTCTACAGTATCAAAGGCAAGCTGCATTATTGCAATTTAAATGTAAGTAATTAAAATTATTTTAAATGTAAGTTATTTTAAAATTGCTGTGTATCAAAGGCACACTATAGCTGCACTGAAAATCATGAAATACCTGTTAGTATCTATTTGTAAAGGAATTACAGTAAAATACCGGTTATCCGGCACTCTCAAGCAACCGGCACCAATTCCGTATTTGAACCAAACTCCAACTAAACCGGCATAACTGGCACTATCCGGCAGTTCGAGACTGCAAAAAAAAATAGCAACTTTTTTTCTAATTATTTTTTCTGGACTTACATGGCCCAGTTTAGGTGATATTTACTTTTTAAAGGCATTTTGAGGGTTTGGGGGGGGTTTAAGTATAGTTTAGACCCTTTTTTCGGGGACTCCCAATTAACCGGCAACTACACTTATCCAGCAATAAGGAATCCCTGTGGGTGCCGGATAACGGGGAGTTTACTGTAATAATTTTATCAAGGCATCGCATAAAAGTTATGTTTAGGGAACATCACACCTGTTATCCGAAGGTAGATAGTTCATTTTGCATGTATCCCATTCTTCCATTCCTCTCAAATGGTTTATCTACCTTATTATTATCTTTATTTGAAACGTGCCAACATATTCCATAGCGCTACCTTGGTATTATCTCCAGTTCAGCTGCACTAGCTTATGTAGAGAGCAATAAGTTGAGTCATGTTTTCTGATAACACAATATTAAAATAAAGGGATAGCATGACTTACACGTGATTTAGACTTTCTGCTATTAACAAATATCCCTTCATAGAAAGATATCAGTTTTGCTAACACTGCAATTACATGTTTATCTGCAACACAGACATGCACTATTCTGGTGCATGTTATATGATATAAATATATAAAGAGGAATATGGATTAAATTGGGATCATTACTTTCATTTATGGTTCCGAACACCTTAGCAAATATGGCCCTTTCCTTTGTCTTTCTCTCCAGAATAAACCACCAGTATAATTTTCTATATTATGTGTCCGTCTCCAAAGAAACCAGCTGCCTTACATTTTTGTAATAACCATTGCGGGCAATAAAAATAAATCTCTTCCCTTTCTTTGGCAAGCTCTTCCTCACATACCCCAAACGATACTCTTTATTTGTATCAATATTGTTATAATACCCCTCTCTCTTTCCTTCATTTTAGACAAAGGTCTGAACAGAAAGCCAACGCCTAAGCATGATGCACTAAAATGAACCATTCACTTTATGACATAGAAATAAAACACAGGACACTAATGTCTTTTTTTTACTTTCAGTCCATTATAATATAAAGCTTTTACAGAACACTGCATGTTGCATCAGCTACTAATGGCTATGGAGTGTACACATTCCTTCTGTGGCAAAGCTTAATGTATGAAGTCTGAAACAGCACACTGTTAAGTGTGTACCTAGAAATTACTTTATAAAACATACATGAAAAACACACTTAAGATGCCAGGGTGACTCATCTTTTGGATAATATTCTACTGCTCCGAAATAAATATCCAGCAGTGTTTTGTTCTGGTCGCCATATACTTAACTCCATGCACCACCAACGTATTCAGTTGTGAGAATGTGGCAAAGCACAGCTAGTTCTGCTATTTACAAGCTGGGGATTTTTTTTTCCTTAATTATAGACAAACAGTTGCAATTTATTTTTGGTGTTTTCAATTTGGAATTTAAAGGACCATATTACCCCAAGAACAAATTAGTTTCACCTTACAAGAAAAAAAAACGATCCATACATTGTACTAGACTTGTCTGCACAGTCAATGTGCAGCTCACTATGCTATTTTGTGTCTCAGAGTGCTTGAAAAATGTGGGGGAAAGAATCCAACTGTACGATAACCTTTGAGGGGGGTTGCACCTCAAATTAGCTAATTGGTATTCTTAGTTTGCTCATTTACATAAGAATGTAGTAAACACAATGCTGATTATCTCAATAATGAGTCATTGTAGAAGCAAATGACTTTAAAGGTGCCACACTCAATCCTAAATATCTCAGAAAGTGAGTGTGTCTATAGGACTAGATTCACTGGCTAATAAAAAGCTGTGTCTAGCATCTTGCTTAACTGCTGTTTAGACACAGTCTGTCATTGGCTAGTACATCTAGTACTATACAAACATTGTATGAGCTACAGGGGGCGGACATTTGCAGAAACTGTTTGAAAGGATTAAGTGAGTAAAAACAAAGCTTAAATATGCAAATAAACACTTAGGTAGTTTAATATTAAAACAAGGAAACCTCCATGTCGCATTAAGCTGGACAAATCTAAGATTATGTCGTGATCATGCTACAAAACCTGAAACTGCTGGTGCTGAGTTCTATGAATACATAGAAACAAAGATTTAACTGTAGATACAAACTAATAAATCCATCTAGTCCAGGGGTATTCAAGATGGGTCCACTCCCATGCCTGGATTTGAAGATATCCTTTCCATGCACAGGAGTGCCAATCAGGATGATGGTACAAGTGATTGACTCACCTGTGCGCAGCAGGGATATCATCAAAACCAGGCATGTGTGTGTCCCTCCAGGATCGAACTGAGTATCATTGATTTAGTATATGACTGTGGTCAACAAAACCAAATTCTCTTTATTTCCTCCCTTTCCATAAGAAATTATTAAATTATCTTTCTTCATAACTTTGAACAGGTAAAACCTCAGCAAAAGGTAGCTGGTTATGGTGTTTTTAACTTAAAATCAGTTCCCCAATATCAAAAACATTATTCCTTGTGTTATCATTAGTCCTAAATTATACAAATATATCTAGCTTTCCTTCCTGCCTTAACAATGTGACATATGTTCCTGTGAGCAGAAGCTCCACAAAGGCTTCTAATCTGGGAGAGAACATCTTCCAAATCCACATCTCTTAAAATGCAGTCACCCAATACTAGTTATATTCTTCTTTGGAAGTCTTTATTTCTTCTTAAATAAGTGTAACTGTGGGAGTCAGAAACCTCAGAAATCTGTAGATAAGAGGTAAGTGGCTCTGCAACAGGAACCTCAGAAGTAAAGCTCTCCATACAATGTATGGTTTCTACTACATCAGTATAGGAGTTCTATAAAGGGACATGTCTTTCATCAACATTTTGCCAATGCCAAGGAGTCAACAGTAATTCATCTTCCTAATTTTGGTTGTCCCTGACTCTTTTCCCTGATGCAGCTGTGTAACAAAAAATTATTATCAGTCTCAGCTTTCAGTTTAGATATTTGCTAAAGTTGAACGGATAACTTGGAAAAGGTTAAAAGTAAGAGGAAGAATGCAGTAAAATAATATCAGTTGGATACAAAGGGTTGAAACCCTAGGTACTATCTTGGTTACAGGGCTATAAAAGGCTACTGCAGTTACAGTAATAGTTCTTGGTAGAGGGTTAGCTGGTGCCGTGGGAGGTTCCCTTTATATATTTAGGGCTTAGAGTTTGAAGGACTCTACCTGAATATGTAAGCTTAGGGTAGATCTCTTACATGAGCCATGTAGCAGCATATGAGCCATGTAATTCTTTTAATGGCTAATTAATTGAGCCCTAACTTAGGAAGTTTGTGGGCTGCATATTGCAGTCATAATCACTATACCTTTATACTATACCCTACAGTTTGAGAAAAACTTAATATCTTTGTGATAAAAGTAACAAACTAACATCATTAGACGCTAGGGAGGAGATGGGGGGAGGGGTAGTATAGTCAATAGGGAGATAGTACTAAGTAATTCAAGTACAGTGGCAGGCACTTCAGAACTACAGACTCATAACATAAGGTGTATGCTTGCTAATGCCAGAAGCTTGCCAGGAAAAATGGGAGAGTTAGAATTATTAGCAATTAATGAAAAATGGGATTTAATAGGTGTGACGAAGTGCCCTTCGCCACTTTGTCTTGGAGAGGACTGTTTGCCGGCCTCCTGCCCTGCGACTATGGACTGGCATTTAAATACTTTATTTTCCTATGCAGAAAGACTTTGGTTCCATGGCCATTGAACTGTATGTATGTGGTCTGAGCGCCATTCAGTAATAATGTGTGCTCAGACCTAAGCTATCTGCAGATATGTTCTGGGTTATAATATGTTGTTATTATATCTGTACACATATTGTATTGTGTGGTATGCAGTCAAATATCTTTGGTCTCATACAAGAGTTGCCCATCTGCCTATTAATAGTATCTGCTCAACCACACAAGAGATAGCAGAACAAAAGGGTTTTAGCAGACAAGATGGCACCATGAACAATGGGGGTAGGGACTCTTGAATAATGAGGTGACCCACCTATTGTCCCTCTATGTGTATTGTGTGGTCAACTATGAGGGATATGTATTGCCTGTGAAATATCTGTGTGTTATGGGTAAAAGATACTTTTACTAACTTTTGAACCCCTGGTCTGATTCATGCCATTTTTTAATATGTTGTGAGAGCTATTGAACGGTGCTGGACTTAAAGGTGTACCCCCTGTTTTTGGGGTACATCCAGAATGTGGTTAAAATTGTGTCTGTTTTAATTGTGTTACCTGTTATCTGAGGGGAGGAGACGTGGGGGTTGAACCATGTATATAATTGGCTGTTGTGATAATTATGTGGGTGTAGCCCTTCAGAGGGCACCATTGCATAAAAGGAGATTCCCTGTCATTAAAGAGAGGACTACTTGACCCTTCAAAACGTAGCCTCGTCTCGTTCTTGGAGGGGATGGCTATATCATACTGGGGATTGCTATGCTTTTGCATACTCCCTTGAGCTGTAACTACTGAACGCTTGTTCCTGATGTGCTATCCTTGGAGGAGAGGTCTTCCCCACACGGTCCTGGATGCTGGAGATTCATACAGGGTGGAAGGAAGACGGCGCGGCTCCAGTTAAGCTACGGCGGTTGTGGAGTCTGTGGTGGTTGTGGTGTCCGGTGCGGTGCTTGTAGGCCTCGAAGCAAACTAGGATGCGTCCATCAACGGAGGTACCCGGTCGGGGTGCCAGGAGATCCGTTACAATAGGCATTACTGAAACGTGGTGGGATGAATCTCATGACTGGACTGTTAATCTGGATGGTTATAACCTATTTAGGAAAGATCGAGGCAATGGTAAACGAGGAGGAGGGATTTGTCTGTATGTTAAGCCTGAATTTAAACCTATAGTCAGAAAAGATATTTATGGTGGACCTAGTTATAAATCTGAATGTTTGTGGGTAGAGTTAAATAGCGGAGCAGCAAATTCCAAAAGAATGTTAGTAGGAGTATGCTATAAACCCCCAAATATAGCTGAAAGCGAGGAAATACAATAATTGTTGCAGATTGAAAATGCAGCTAAGCATGGTCAAGTTCTAATAATGGGAGATTTTAATTACCCTGAAATAAACTGGATAAATGAGACCAGCAGTTCATCTAAGGGGAGCAGGTTCTTGAGTACACTCAGGGATCATTATCTGGCCAGGTTGTACAAGAGCCTACTAGAAATGAAGCTATCTTAGATTTACTCATCACAAATAATATTGATATAGTATCAAATGTTGGAATAGGGCAACCTTTGGGAAACAGTGATCACAACACAGTCTTCGATTGAATTTAAAAAACTAAATTTTAAGGGGCCAACGAAAACTCTTAATTTTAAAAGGGCAGATTTTAACGGTCTAAGGGCAGCAATACAAAGTATAGACTGGGACAGTGAACTGGCAGGTAAAAATACTGAACATAAATGGACAACATTTAAATCCTTACTAAATATACATACACATCGGCATATACCGTGTGGAAATAAAAGTTAAAGGAGTAAATCCCATCCAATGTGGCTTAACAATGATTTAAAGATCAAGATACAGAGTAAAAAACAGGCATTTAAATTATACAAACAAGAGGGGACAGAGACTGCCTTACAGGAATACAAGGAAATCAACAAGACTTGCAAAAGGGCGATTAGACTGGCTAAAATAGAGAATGAAAAATTAATTGCAAAAGAGAGTAAGACTAACCCTAAAATATTTTTTAAGTATATTAATGGGAAGAAGGAGAGGAAGGAAGCTATAGGAACATTACAATGTGACACAGGCCGTCTGATAATTAGTGACCAAGAAAAAGCAGATGAGCTAAATAGGTTCTTTTCTTAGGTATACAGAAGGGAGGTACCAGTGGTTGGGACACTGCAACATAATGGGGCTACACTACCTTTGCCAAATAATTGGTTAACACAGGAAGTAATCCAAAAGAGGTTGGAAAAATAAATGTTAATAAAGCCCCGGGTCCTGATGGAATAAATCCAAGGGTACTAAGGGAACTGGGTTCTATAATAGCCAAACCATTATATTTAATTTTTCAAGATTCACTCAACACAGGGTCTCTACCAGATGACTGGAGAAAAGCTGATGTGATACCTATATTTAAAAAGGGAGCAAGAGCAAATCCGGGGAATTATAGACCAGTGAGCCTCACTTCTGTAGTTAAGAAGCTTTTAGAAGGGTTAATAAGGCATAATATACAAGCATATGTCTATTTGAACAGGATTATAAGTAGACGTCAACATGGATTTATGAGGGATAGGTCATGTCAAACAAATCTAATTAGTTTCTATGAGGAGGTTAGTAGGAACCTGGATCAAGGCAACTCAGTGGATGTAGTCTTTTTGGATTTTGCAAAGGCTTTTGATACAGTGCCACATTGGAGACTATTGTGCAAACTAAGAGATACAGGAGTTGCAGTAAATATCTGCTCATGGATTGAGAGCTGGCTAAAAGACAGGAAGCAAAGGGTTGTTGTAAATGGAACATACTCCAATCGGACTAATGTTGTAAGTGGGGTTCCTCAGGGTTCAGTATTAGGTTCTCTCCTTTTTAACATATTTATTAATGACTTAGAGGTAGGATTGGAGTGTGGTGTCTTCATTTTCGCTGATGACACGAAGTTGTGCAAGGTAATTAAATCAGAGAGTGATGTGCTTTCCCTCCAAGGGGATTTACATAAAATAGAGGAATGGGCATCTAAATGGCAGATGAGATTTAATACGAATTAATGTAAAGGTATGCATCTGGGAAGGAAAAATAGCCATGCAATTTATAATATTAATGGAGCAAATCTAGGTGTATCAGATATTGAAAGGGATTTGGGGGTGCTTGTGGACAACCACCTAGGTAACAGTGCTCAAAGCCAAGCAGCAGCTGCAAAGGCAAATAAAATATTAGCATGTATTAAGAAGGGTATAGAAGCCAGGGAAGCAAATATAATTCTGCGACTATAAAAATCCTGATTTGGAACATGGAGTATAATGTTATGTATAAAGGGCTGGAAAAAGTACAGAGAAGTTATGAAGAAAGACTAACCAAATTAAACTTATTTTCTCTAGAAAAAAGGCGTCTAAGAGGAAATATGATTACCTTATATAAATACATCCAGGGTCAGTATAAAGATTTGTCAAGGGAGCTTTTTGTGCCAAGAGGTTTTCAACTGACAAGAGGACATCCCTTGAGGTTAGAAGTAAAAAGATTCCACCTTAAAGAAAGAAAAGGGTTCTTCTCAGTAATGATGGTTAATCTGTGGAATTCTCTACCAGAGGAGGTGGTGGCAGCGGATAAGAAGAGAATTCAGGGTTATCATGGATAATTAGAGAGGCAGTATTGATCCAGGGAGAAGTCCGGTCGCCAGTGTCTGGGATCAGGAGGGAATTGATTTTTTTTTTTAATACAACTAATTAATTAATAGTTAATCTGCATATTGCAGATCGGAGGAGATCTTAAAAGGTTGGACTTGATGGACTGAAGGTCTTTTTTCAACCTTAAATACTATGCAACTATGTAACTATGTAACTAGTATAAAAGCAATTTTAGACAAAATAAAAAGGTTCTGCTTTTCTTCTGGGAGCTTACATCGTTTTACTTCTACTTGATCTGCACTCTGAGTGGGGTGGGTATGTTATTGTAACTATATAACTAGTATAAAAGCAATTTTAGACAAAATAAAAAGGTTCTGCTTTTCTTCTGGGAGCTTACATCTTTTTACTTCTACTTGATCTGCACTCTGAGTGGGGTGGGTATGTTATTGGGAGTTGCTATTCTATTTAGTTTTATTGTCAAGTGGTAATCTTCCCGTAGAACTTAATCTAAATTTCTTCCCATTTCTCTCGAGTATCTAATCCTGTTAGGAACAAATGCAAAATAGCTGATGCCGTTAAAGCAAAACTGAATGCAATACATAAAAATTAAAGGTGCATTTAGGTATTTTGTATATTATTTAAATCATGTTCTTTATAAGAATATGACATAAACATGTAGTTGCAGAGGTTGTTTAATTTCTTAGACCTTAGCAAGTTCTGTCCATATTAAATTAAAGTTTAAAACACAGAAATATATTTAAAAATAATAAAATTCTCAGTCACAGTGTATCTATATATAGGGCCCTATTATATTGTCAAAATCGTTACTCCAACCCATCTAAGCCTTTGTAACATTTGAGAACTTGAAAGATCAATCGCTAAAATTGCAAATCACAATTTAATTGCAACAATTCCACAAGCCCACAATTGCCTTTGTCACTGACCCCTTTTTCTTAGGGTGTTGGGCTATTGAGCCATCAGACTTCTTGGCTCCAGCAATGGATTATCTGTATAGAACTCTCTATTGTATTTGTAAACCTGCTTTGTTCCATTGTTTGCCACATTATGCTAATCCCATTAGGAAGAGAGAAGGTCAGACATCAGACTGCCAGATTAAGTTAATCACATCTGATATGTGCTAGAGACGGCAGAATGTGTATTGGAGTTAATCCTATTGATCTCAGGATGTGTGGTCATCTCCTGTAATTGTCTGCCACCCCCTTCCATTGTTGTGCTGTGTACATACCCTCCGTATCTATCCCCTATAAATACTGTGGTCATTTTCAAAAATTAATCAGTTCACTTGAAGGCATATAGAAATTGTATGTTCTCTTATTTTTGGTTCCTGGTGGCTGCGTTACTGAACCTATCTCCACCCTACAAGTAACCTGTCCTGGTCACAACCACAGGAAGGTAACTGGAACTCCTGGAAATGCTGATTCCTAATGGAGAGGCTCTGACTGATACAGAAGTCAGATATCAGGGTGCTGTTGCAGAGATTTCAAAGAACCCAACGGTCCCTTTGGGTAGTTAACCTGTAATCCATAGCAGGTGGCTCTGGGCTTGTATAGCCTCTATCTTCAGATCGTCACAGCCTTCAAACCTGTAAATGGCAAATGTAGCAAAAACTTCTATGAGTGCTTAGAGAGGACTCGCAAAAGGGTTAAACACCTGTTCTTAACACTATAAAAAAAATATTATATAAGTTTTCCTGTTTTATCAACCTTGGGAATCAAGGCGTTAATACATATCAGGCAACCCACATGGAATATAACAGTTTCTTCATTCATTTGTATCGATTTTCAAATCGCTGGATTGCGAACCCGATCGCATATCGGATGTCTAAACACTAATTGATTTATGTTTAAACGCCATGTTTTACTGATGTCTCATTTACTATTGGCTGTTTCTAAATCGTTACTTACGGGCTTGCTTAATTGATCATGCCCTGAAATGCTACGTACGGTTTCACGGTTTACGGATTTGCCTTTCGGCCATGTAAATGTGGGCTTGTTCAATTAAATCGATCTGTAACTGTTGCAATTTTTTGTTATAATTTAATAGGGCCCATAGTTTTTCAATACAAAAGACATATCATGTCAACGGGCCAAAGAGGGACACTTAGGGCCCTATTAAATGAAAATTGCAAAAGTTACAGATTGATTTAATTGAACAATTGACATTTTAGAGATTGTAACATTTGTGGGCTTGAAAGATCAAAGGCTTAAATGGGTCGGAGTTATGTTTTTGACAACCGCAGGATTTTTCAGCCTGTAGCCCGCAAATAGATTACGGGTATCTATAGAAGGCCAATTGAATTTCAGTAACTTTTGCGGGCTACATTACAGGCTTCAGTAATTGCGATTTTGATTTAATAGGGCCCATATTGTTGAACACACACTATTTGCTTGTGATAATGCTGTTGACTAAATATGGCAGAAGCTTGAGTAAAGCATTGAAATATGAGATATACATACACTGAAAGGGCCACCATGATGAAATATTTAATACTGTCATGATCTACTGCTTCTCAGTCGGGCTTGATAAGGCTGTTATTGCCAAACCTACCCAGCAGATCTACCAGATTCTTTTGATCTCTTCACTAAGACAGCTGATGTCTCTTAAATTAGATGTAGTCTTTAAGAATATGAATGCAGGCTCAGCATTATAAGAAATCAGAAACTGTTTTTATTTCTGTGGACAAGGGCTCATCTATAAGGCATCATAACAGCAACTTCATTCATACAGTCATTGCGGTTATCTTCTTACCTCCCTTTTTAGATAGGAGCATATCTGTCTTCAATATATGTCTTCTTCCCTTGGCTTAGGAACATATATATATATACTTGAAGACATTCAACCCAGCATTATCTCAACTGCCCTCAGAGACACCAATACATCTCTCTCTCTGTCAGAAAAAACTCAACTGCCAACTGCTCTCTCCCCTCTCTGACAGTTACTACCGACCACACAACATTCTAAACCATTTAACTCCTTACACACTGGACACAATTAATCATATAGTCAACATAACATAGCATAACATTTTACATACTAATTAACATGATATAACACATATAGGATAATCAAATTAACATAAAAGCATATTAAACAACTAAACTTTTACTGACCCCAAAGGGGGTTCAGGACAAATACATACTGCAACATTGATTTAGAGTGGAAAATAAAACAATACAACACCTAAAAAAATATAAATATGTTTGTGTAGTTATGTATATATATATATATATATATATATATATATATATATATATATATATAGATGAATAATCAGAGTATTGCAGTATATAGTGATGCCTTTTTCATTGGACAAGCTTATTCATAATATAGCAACAAGCTTTCAAGAGATGATCCTCTCTTTATCAAGTCAAAAGCAATACTGCTAAAAATATGAAATAAGTAAAAAAAAGTGGACAGAATAAAAGAGGGAAAACAATTGAAAAACAATGAATTGGGCAGAGATTATTGAGAAACAGACCAGCATAGTAAATAATGTCCTGATAGGTTAGTATGTGTGTATGTAGATCAGGCTTTATATAAGAGCACAGCAGAGTCATAACTAAAAGCAACAACTGTCACCACAGTTTGTGGATTAGAAAAACAGCAATCGCACGGGGGAGGTATGTGGAATGTGTATGAGTTATAAGACATTTAGATAGAAGTGGGATAGAAAACCTAAATCAATATTAAGCCCAGTATCCTTCGTATAAAAAAATTGAATCATTTTTAATTTGAAAGTTTTCCGATGTTGGATAGTTCTGAAATTCCCTCTGAGTATTTTTATTTTGATGTTCTGGATGGAGTGATTCTCCTGGGTGAAATGGTGCCCAACTGGGGTACAGTAACTTTACTCATTGTCCTTTTTGATGGAGAGGTTATGTGGAGGTTCATTCTCATGTGCAGTTTCTGGCTGGTTTCCCCAATGTAGCATCCCCTTTCACTTACCCCTTGGCACCAAACCCTGCAATAAAATTTGCTGCAAACTATGTCAAAATATCTGCAAAGAGGATACAGCCACACATAACAACAAGAGATATAACATCAGATGTTCATATTCATGTACATCATCCAATGTAGTGTACATGATACAAGATACTGTATGTGAAATATTTTAATTCAAAGGATACTAGGCTTAATATTGGTTTAGGTTTTCTATCCCACAATCTAAATGTATTTTTCCTCTTTTATTCTGTACACTTTTTTACTTCTCTCCGTCTCTCATATGTTTATCAGTATTGCTTTTGACTTGATAAAGAGAGGATCATCTCTCGAAAGCTTGTCGTTATATTATGAATAAGTTTGTCCAATAAAAAGGTATCACTACATTCTGCAATACCCTGATTATTCATCTAGATTTCTGGACACTCACAGCTACCTCACTCTTTATATATATATATATATATATATATATATATATATATATATATATATATATATAGTAAATACAGTTGGTTAGTTGGTTTTAACTCTGCCATCTGTATTTATTTGAAATATGCTGTTCAGTAATATGCATTGCTCTTAATTTGTATAATCTCTTCAGCTAAACAAGGTAAATGGATATAACAGTGAGTGTGAGAGGCAAAACTGCAGTGTCTTTACTAATTAATGTGAGTGGGAAAATAAAGCAAGTAAGCCCAAAATTCTTAATGTATTTCACAATTTTATTTCAGTACAGTGGTTCTGTAAGTATGTTCTTCTCTCATGTGGTCATTAATTGTGTTTTACTAACATGCCTAAATGGGTCTTGTTCTGCGGCCAATTCTTTTCATAATGTAAACTAAATCAAGATTTTATTAAACGTTCCTTGTGAGCAAGTCATTTATATTAAAATTTTCAAAACCAAAATGCAGCATTACATTGTTACTCATTGATTAAATATAATTCATATTGATTTGTCAACGATACAATATATTTATATTGACAGCATTTTCTTATTTTATTTAAGTAATTCTTATAAATAAGAAAAGAAGACCATATATGAAACAGTAATTACATTTCACTGAAACTAATAATGTAATTGAAAATACAGTACAAGGAATTACAGAATTATATTGTGTATTATACAAAGAAATCTACAATAAAATGATGGTATATACTTGAAGGGCCACTTTACAAAGGAAAAATATATATGTTTGTAAATTATGAGACTATCTAAGGGTATAAATAGAAAGGGGAAAAAATCATAAAAATAGTTTTTATTTTGTAAAAAAAAATGTTCTCGCCCATGCTGATTCCTGGAAGCGTTCTTGATACTTTGAAGTTTGTGTGTGAGGGGTGTTTACATTTCTGCATTAGTAAAGCTTGCATTTGTTATTGCAAGGTACCTGCTTCTGAACATGCTTGTGGGAAGAGGGAAGGGAGTAGGTATCATTTTGTTTTACAAATTAATCTCTATGCTCCCTCTTCCCTCACCAGTCCCCTTCACTGACAGCAAGGCCATCAGGCTTCAAGCTGTCAAGAAGTGTTGAAAATAGACAGACCAAGCCTTCAAAATATCTGATTTTCTCTAAAATATGTTTTTATGTTTGCACCTTACACAGCTCCTTTACTGTATGTTGTTAGTGTCATGCTTTACAAATGTGAATAGTGAATGGTACCATATTCTTTTCTTGCATCTTATCCTAAAACCAATGATGGCTGGGAAGCCTTAGAGGGTCGGGTAATATATACAACAAATATTGCAAATTCATGCTTGTTCTAACATTTTTGCATTTGATACTTAATGTTATATTGTGATTTTAACTTATATTTTCATCACTGTATATTTGTAAAGATTTGGTGACAGCAGGTGTGGGTCATAAGCAGCAATGTAAATGGACTAGTGTAATGTATTGGTTCACAAACTTAAACTTGGTTGAATCAATCTTCTGTGGAAGAACATGTATGAGCGAATTTGTAATTGCATGTATGCTGTGTGTAGGAATGCATGTGTATGGACATTCATGAGAGTGTGTTGGCATATGTATGTTCATGAGTGTGGGTGTGAACATGTCTGAGACTGGGCAAGCAGTGCTGAGTAACAGAGTGCATTTGAATCACTAAATTAGTGAGACAGTGTTATATGAAAAGTGAGAGTACATTTTCTGCATGAGTGAAAAAGGGTGATAACACGTTTGAGCTCATGAAGAGAGTTTATGAGGCACACACACAACATATCTAAATATGTGAGAGTTCTTGAGTGAGCTTTTGATAGTCTTCATTAGTGTGTGCATGTATAAGAGCCCATGGGGAAAATTTACTAAGGGATCGGGGATAGCTTGAGGCTATATTGAAAACAAACTATTTAGAATTTACTAAACACTCATCTTTCTTTGGCTCATTGTGCATCTTGTTAGTAAAATCCCCCCCCCCCCCCCCATGTGCGTGTAGGACAGAGGGAGAGAAGAAAAAAATTTGAGAGACACAAGGACAAGTTTTGAAAAATTATATCTCCTACCTACTCTTTCCATCCCTTCCTCTCAGATAGTTCAGGAATGAGGATTCACTCACCCTCTTCCTGGTTCACAGATTCCAATTTGATCCTTATGTTTAAATTAGCACACTTATTTACAAGTGAAATTAAATAATACAATTATAGGTGTATGTTAAAATTACTTTTTGTATAGTAAACCCAGCTGTGCTGTTAGATATCTACTACATTACACAGTGCCCAGTTGAGATGAATTGCATGATCCCATGCTGTAGTTGTCCAACCATATCAAACACTATTTGGGAAAATAAAACACTGCTATTGTAACCCTGGAGCTGACACAGCATTGATCCTGTGCAATCTGTGTTATCTGGTCCAGTACTGGATAAAAAGCTAAAATTCAGACATCTTACCATCAGTCATACTTATTAAAGATGATAAAAATACAGCTGCAGCTGTCAAGGTGAGAACGGCTGGCAACTGCCAAGTAAAAAAAGAGAAGGAATGCCTCACAATGTCACAATATTTAGATATCAAGTTTATCATCAGTTCTTTGTTTATTTCTCAGCTGTGGTGCAGCTACATGTTCCAGAAGCAAATTCACCAGAGACTTGCACCTGCTGTAGATTTATATCTGACATTATAAATGCATTTAAAGGAATATCATTGATGGGCTCTAAATAAGGGGAATGGAACTGCCAAATCTTTTTTTTTGTTTGTTTCTGAAAGAATAGTTTTTTTTTTTTTTTTATAACAATTGCTGCATGAGTTAAAATATTTACTTTTTAAAAGTAGTTTATGTTAATCCAAGACATTCACAAACTCATATTTGGATGTGTAAGAGCACTGCCCCAATTGAGCTATGGGGCTTTATGTGCTATAGCGTGACCTCAGCCCTGAAGGGGGAGAAACCTGTAATGATGTACTGTGATACCTTTTTCTCTTTCTTCCCCAAAAGAGCGCAGTCAAGTCATCCCCAAGGGAATCCGTTCTCTGGGCCTGCACAAGATGGACTTGGCACCCCTGGGTTGTATCCATGTTAGACATGTATGATGTTGGTATGTATTTATTATGCATAGTTTTGTAATTCATATACTGTGATCCAATTCTTGTTTGTGTGGAAGCGGTGGTTCGAGCAAACACAATGGGGGCATTTAACAGTGAATACCATCTTGCTGAGTGTTTAGGTAAGCTGGCCTTCCTTAACATAATTAACTCACCTATGTTACTCTGCACCCATACTAAATGAATTACCAAGACCTTTTTGTTCTCCGGTGTATATAAATCACTTTTTGTTTTAATAAAGGGCATTATTTCTTTTGAAAGAATACAAGTGTCAGCCATTGGTGTAGGAATGGGGGAGACGAGGGGGACAACACCCCACTCCGATTTTGCAATATGTGTAGAGAAGCAATTGAGTGGCAGCTTTATACCATAAGTGGTCCCCCCCCCCCCCCCCCCCCCACAGGTTTTCTTTAACTCCTACACCCATGGTGTCAGCAGTATTTCTGCATGGTGGGAAAAAGCATTTAATCACTTCAATCCAGTTCAGCTACCAAGAAATCCTGCATCTACCTGCATCTCTCCACAGACCCTGAAGCAAGCCTCCTCCCATGGGAATTCCATGCACCAATACACAGAAACATGCAGATGATAGGACCCCTCGTGACAAACTGGTGACAATGGTGGGATTGGTACTATCAAATGGAAAAGCTAAGCCCCAGAGACCAGAGAAGCAGGGGTAAAGATGGCCCAGTATGATGGGTTCCGCGTTACAGAACTAAGGTAGCTGATCCTCTTCTGGGGGTGTCTGCTCTAGCTCCATGGACCAGGAATATCATTTTGGCAGTTGCATCATCTGGATGAGGAGCAGGGCATCTCCTAGGACACTGGGAATGCCATCGTGGAAGGAGCCAATGTAATGAATCCCTAAAATAGGTCAATTACAGACAAGAAACCCTGAAATCAATAGTAAAGATATTTTCTTGCATGTTTGTAATGGGTTATATTGAGGAAAATATATGCAAGGAAAAACATGTGTAGGGTTTTATGAAAGACAGATCACGTCAATAGATCTAATTAAATATGGATTTGTACTAGGTTATCCAGTAGTATACTATGGTACTACGGCAGAATAGTCAATATTATTTAATGGATTTTGAAATAAAGAGAGCTATTATTGTAAAAATGATTATTATTGTAAACATGTTAATAACTGGTTGAAGCATAGAAAGCATAGAACTTTTGTAAATAAAACATAACAAGATTAAACAGGGGGTTAAGGGAGTTCCTTAAGAATTAATACTTTTGATGTTTTTTAATTAGGAATAAATAGCGCTAAGTCATTTACTGCTAATAATATAACAGTATACAAAGTGATTAAGGAAGAGAATGAGGTATATTCTCTGCTAAGGGACAGTAACTAGATCAATGTGCAAAAATATTAGGTGAGATTGAACAAAAGAATGTGAGATTATTCATTTCAGAGGAATAAAATGAACTTGTATCTGAAGTTATTGATATTTCTTCCAGCAATATTGATTAATATTATTATTAACTTTGGATTCATCTAGCCCAGCCTTACTCATTATGTACTCCAGCTACTATAAGTTAAATAAGTTGACAATATACAACTTTGTCGCACTTCTTTTCCAATCTTGAACCATTCTGTTCTTCCATGTTCATTTCTGAACTTGGTTCTTGGTCCACATAGGGATTCCTTAGTAGGCAGATGAGATGATCTGGTACTCACATTATTTAAGAACTTGCCACATTTTATTGTTATCCGCACAGTCAAAGGCTTTAGAATAGTCTATGAAAGTAAATGTTTTTTTTCCCCAGAACTCTCTTGCTTTCTCTATTATCCATTAAACATTAGCAGTTTGATCTCTTGTGTCTCATCGTCTGCAGAACCGGGCTTGGACATCTGGTAGTTCCCGGGCAATTGTTGGAGCTGAGCTTGTAGAATCTTTAGCATTACCTTGCTGGCATGTGAAATGAGTGCAATTGTTCAATACTAGAGCACTCTTTGGCAGTGCCATTTTTGGGATTGGGATGCAGACTGACCTTTTACAGTCAATTGACCACTGTTGAGTATTTCAGATTTGTTAGCATGAGGCAAGCAACACTTTCACAGTATCATCTTGTGTTTTGAAAAGTTCAGCTCGGATTCCATCAACTCCTGCAACCTTGTTAACAGCAAGGCATTCTAGGGCCTATCTCACTTCGCTCTCCTAGATGTTTGGCTCCAGCTCATTGGACAAACTATTGAGGTCATCACTGCTGTTAGGATCCTTCCTGTATAGATCTTGTATATAGATCAGTGTATTCCTGCACCATCTTTTTTATCTGGTCTGCCTTTGTTAAGTCCCTACCATTTTTTTATTTTATCATGCCCACTTTGTCATGAAAGGATATTTTAAGATTTCCCATTCTGTCATCTTCTTCTATCTCTTTTCATCGTTCATTATAGAATGTCTCGTTGTCTCTTGCTATCCTCTGGAATTCTGCATTCAGTTGTACAAATATCTTCCTGCCTCCACTACCTTTCACTTTCCTTCTTTCCTGGACTAATTTCAAAGGCTCATCAGACAGTCAGTTTGCCTTTTTAGTTTTTATATCTTTTGGAGATATTATTTGTTGCTGTTTCCTGGATAATGTCACAAACTTTGGTCCAAAGTTCTTCAGGCATTCTATCTTCCATGTCTAGTCCCTTAAATATATTGTTTAGCTCCACTGCATATTCACATGTGATGTTATTTATTTGGCATCTGCTTGGTCTGATGATTTACCCTCTTTTCTTCAGTTTACTTCTGAATTTCCAATAAGAAGCTCGTGATCTGAGCTGCAGTCAGCTCCAGGTCTTATTTTTGCTCCTCCATCTTTGGCCATAAAGTATATAGTAAATATGATTTCTATATTGTCCATCTGGTGATGTCCATGTGTAGAGTCATCTCAGAGTCCTTTTGGGAGAGGGTGTTTGCTATGGCCCGATTCAACTGATCTCTGATCTGCTTAATTTTGTAATCCAAGGCCAAACTTGCTACTTATTCCACCTATGTTTTGGTTCCCTACTTTAGCATACCAGCTTCCTATGATGAGAGTAACATATTTTCTTGGTGTTATGTCTATGACATGTTAAATATCTTTGTAGAACTGGACAACTTTGGTGTCTTTAGCATCCATAGTTGGAGGATAGACTTGGATCACATTAATAGTAAATGGCTTGCTTTGAATTGAATTTTATTGGTTTGTAACTGAGTACTGCTTTGGCCACCCTTTGATTAACTATAAGGGCTACTCTATTTCTTCTGTGGGTTTCTTGAACACAGTAGACCATCTGGTGGTTGTCTGATGTGAAATGTCCCACCTAAGTCCATTTGAGTTCACTAATTCCAAGGATATCAATGTTTAACCTTGTCATCTCATGTTTGACCAAGTCCAGCTTGCCTTGCCATAGTTCTAACATTCCAGGATCCTATGCTAAAAAATGTTCTTTGGGGCAGCGGACTTTCCTTTCCAGACACATCCACAGCTGGGCGTCCTCTCGGCTTTGGCCCAACCACTTCATTAGATCTGGTGCTACAGATACTTGCCCTCTGCTCTTCCTCAGTAATGTGGTTCTCAAGTGGATTGTAATTTGTATGGTCTCTCTGCTATGAACTGCTCATCTTGGGTGAGCCTACATGGAATAGCTCACAGCTTCATTGAAGTACACAAGCCCCTTCACCACAACAATGTAGAGATCCAGAATAAAGGTTATTATGTGACTGTAAAGGGCTGGGAGGATATAACTAAAATAAATGAGACTTGAGTTGGTTATATTATGACATAAGACTAGACCAAAACATTGGTTTCTCTATTAAAGAAGTGAAAACTGCCATTATCAGCCATGTGACCTGCGTGTGATGTATCAAGGTCACTTCCTTGACAAGCCGGGTCACTGCTCCCACCTACTATACACCAATAATCACCCCCTTTGGGACCCCAGAGAACATTAATAGGAAGAGGAGTATGATTAAATAGAGTCAATAGAAATCCCATGCTTTAATTGTGAACTTAAAATTCAAATATATCATTTATTTAAAACCCAAACAATGGAGAATTTTTGGGGGCTTTTTTGCTACATATATTATGATATATCTTTTAAACATTACATGCGATAAATCAACAAAGCTAAACCTACAAATAAAAAAATATATATATATATATGTCTTTCTTTCTTTATGTTCATAGGAAAATGTACACATAAACACACCTGTAACATATCTCCCCAAGAGCTGACTGCAGCCAATCATTGCTCTTCTTTGCCTCTGTATATAATGACACATTTTCAAATGACAATCAAAGGTCTCTGGATAAATGAAACTGATTAAACAAAACAGCTTTCTATTAAAAACAGACAGCTGACATTTCCACACATCGGTACAGGCTAAAAAAAGAAATGTGACAGCAGAGAAATAGCTAAAAATAAGAATGGAGTAGTCTAAATTAAGCCCTTTTTGTGTTTTGAAACAAAAAAGATGAAATGAGAAATTACATTTGTTTGGGAAAGAAAAACTATATAAGTGTGCTATTTTGGTGAATGAACTTTCAGCTCTAGTTGTCAAAAAGTGTTCCTAAATATACAAGATGAACTTTGAGGTAAGTTTCAGTGTTATTGACTTTTTAAATCATGTTCTCAGGAGCCATTTTCTGATTTTTAGGCAGACATTTTGTGGTAAAAGGAAAGGCTGGTGGATTTCTACTTAAGCCATTTTGTACTCCCAGAATACCTTTAGAGACTTTTGATGGATGAATGAGTTTGACAAACTATTTTTAAGGGTAATTGTTTTTTTACGATAAAGTAGTTAGTGCTATCATAATAAAGCAATTTCCTTTGGGATCGAGTCAGGAACAACCTTTTATAACTTCTTAATAGCGACTTCTTTGGTAATTTCCATATCTGACTACCCTTTTCACTGTCACCCTTGGTTTCTAGGCCTAGAATCAGTTGCACAGCACTGTCTAAAATATGGAAACCTGTAAAGGGGCAATCAAAGCATGTTTTCATTATTTAATCTGAAAAAAGGGAATTTGATAACGTATCATTGCGTGTTTCCTTTGTTCAAGTGAACAAAAGCAGAAAAAAAAGATTCAAATGTTTAACTGATTTGGGACCTTGTCCCTGTCAGCCAATGAGCAATAATATAGATATAAAAGGTAGTACACATATACTATATTCACTTCCTGTTGTTTCAGTTACAGTTATACAGATTTCACTTAAAGGGATATAGAAGTTTCTCGGGTTTCAAATGTTTCCTAAAAAACAGCCTATGATTAGTAGAATAATATTGAAAAGTTGAATGTACTTACATATTTATATGCTGGGTACTGCCATTTGGAATTGCACACCCCTATGAAGCTTACATTACAGTGGGTACAGGTTGCACAGCATCTGGGTACAATTTGTGACTTCCAGAAGAAGTGCTGCCAGTCACATGGTTGCTGGGGTCACAGCTTATTTCTCTCTGCCTGTCCCCTTGTGGGAAATGTAAACTCCAGCAGCAGGTGTAATTTACTGTGATGTCTATACTGTACAGATTGGCACATATTAGAAAGTATTTTTTATTTTCATATGAATCTGACTACATTTCCCAGGCTGCTTTACAGCACAGAGAGCAACCTGAAATGTTTCCTCTGCTTACTCCTGATTGGCCAAAACCATTTTTGAAATGAATGCTCATTTAGCCTGGGTTTGGAGATGGTTTTAACCCTGTTTTCAACTGTCAGAAATTACAAGATATTTTGCTAACTTAAAGTGTTTAAATGTTTAGTTTGGTATTTTTTTCATGCAAACAAATGTTTGCTTACATTACTGATTCTCCTCTATCAGATGCACTCGTAATCTAGCTCACATAGATATGCCTTTTTATATTTTTTCATACAAAACACAACTTTGGTAATGTTTAAAAGAATGCTTCTTTAAATGTGTGGTCTCTAATATCAAGGGATGTCTCCTTGTCAACTGAAAACCTCTTGGCACAAATAATTCCCCTAGCAAAGCCTTATACTGACCTTGGATGTATTTATATCAGTTAATTATATCCCCTCTTATGTGCCTTTTTCTAGAGAAAATAACTTTCATTTGGTTAGTCTTTCTTCATAGCTGAGTCCCTCCATTCCACTTATTAGTTTTGTTGCCCTTACCATAAGTGGTGTCCATAGTTGTACTCCATATTCCAAATGAGGTTGTACAAGGGTATTATATAGTAGCATAATTATATTTACTTCCCTTAATGCATGCATGCTTCAGTTGATGTAGTCTTTTTAGATTTTGCAAAGGCTTTTGATACAGTGCCACATTGGAGACTATTGTGCAAACTAAGGGATACAGGAATTGCAGTAAATATTTGCACATGGATTGAGAGCTGGCTAAAAGACAGAAAGCAAAGGGTTGTTGTAAATGGAACATATTCAGATTGGACTAATGTGGTAAGTGGGGTCCTTCAGGGCTCAGTATTAGGTCCTCTCCTTTTTAACATATTTATTAACGACTTAGAAGTAGGACTGGAAAGTATTGTCTCCATTTTTGCTGATGACACAAAGTTGTGCAAGGTAATTAAATAAAAGGGATTTGCATAAATTAGAGAAATGGGCAATTAAATGGCAGATGAGATTTAATATGAATAAATGTAAGGTTATGCATTTGGGAAGGAAAAATAACCATGCAATTTCTAAACTTAATGGAACAAATATAGGATGTATCAGATATTGAAATGGATTTGGGATTGCTTGTGGACAACCACCTACATAACAGTTCTCAATGCCAAGTAGCAGCTGCAAAGGCAAATAAACTATTAGCATGTATTAAGAAGTGTATAGAAGCAAGGGGAGCAAATATATGTCTACCACTATACAAAACCCTAGTATGCCCTCATTTGGAATATGGAGTACAGTTTTGGGCACCACTTCATAAAAAGGACATTTTAAAGCTGGAAAAGATACAGAGAAGGGCAACAAAATTAATAAGGGGAATGGAGGGGCTAAGTTATGAAGAAAAAATAACCAAATTAAACTTATTTTCTCTAGAAAAAAGGCGTCTAAGAGGAGGTATGATTACACTATATAAATACATCCAGGGTCAGTATAAAGATTTTTCAAGGGAGATTTTTTGAACCAAGAGGTTTCAATTGACAAGAGGACATCCTTTGAGGTTAAGGGTAGTTATTCTGTGGAATTCTCTACCAAGGGAGATGGTGACAGCGGATTCAATAGATAACTTTAAAAAGGGATTGGAAATATTTTTAAATAAAAAGCGTATTCAGAATTATCCTGGTTAATTAGTGAGGGAGTATTGATCCAGGGAGGAATCCGATTGCCAGTATCTGGGGTCAGGAAATAATTCATTTTTTTTCCCTTTTGAGAAAATTGCCAAAGCTTTTCTTGTATTTTTTTTCGGTTTGCCTTCCTCTTGATCAAATAACAACTAATCTGCATATTGCAGATCAGAGGATATATTAAAAGGTTGAACTTGATGGGCTTAAAGTCTTTTTTCAACCTCAATTACTATATAATATTTCATTTGCCTTCACAGGTGCTGCTTGGCATTGAGCACTGTTACCTAGGAGGTTGTCCACAAGTACTCCCAAATCTCATTCTATCTATGATACCCCTAGATTTGCTTCATCAAAACTATAAATTGCCTGGCTATCGTCCCTTCCAAAATGAATAACTTTACATTTACTTACTGGTTTCAGTAATTTATGTAAGCTCTTTTGCAGTGAAAGTACGTCATTTTCTGATTTAGTTACCTAGCATAACTTAGTGTTATCAGCAAATATGGAAACATTACTTTTTAGTCTTATTTCTAAATTATTAATAAATATGTTAATTAAAAAACGCATTGCAAAGTTACAGCAGTCCTAAGTAATCATGTAGTGCTCCATATAAGGTGGCATTGCAATATGATGTCTTTAAAGGCATATGTAAGTTTTCTGGATTATGAATGCATTTGATAGAAGAGACTCAGCAGTGTATAAAAAAAGTTTTTGCATGAAAAAAAAAATCAAAATAAACATTAACAATCTTACCCTGATGTTTGCTAAATCTCGTTAGTTTGCAAGTTGACACCCGTTGAAATCCCTGCTAAAATTAGCCCAAAAAATTGCAATTTATTTTGACCAATTACAGGGAGCTAATACATTGTATCAATCTGTAAAGACAGTTTGTGCACCAAAGTTTTGTGGGACATGTAAGCCTGTTTTTACCCAGCAACAGGAAGCAAGGAGGAGCCCAGACACTGCTATGTGAATCTTTGCATTTGCATCTCTGCATCTGCTGCTGGCTTGAAGGTTAGTAAATGGTTACAATACATACCCAAATGCAGTGTTTCTATTGGTAGGTATACTGTGCCTATATAAGCGGCCCTGGGGGTCACTAATGGTTTGAATGACTCAATGCAATCTAATATAAGCAGTATATATAATAAAAAAATAAAAAAAACAGGAAACTTAAATTACCTCTCAACATGTTTCACCTACTATAGGGCTTCTTCCAGAAACATGTTAAGAGATAGTACCAGTGATTGCAACTACTGAGTCTCCTTCGTAATGCTAACATCCTCACATAGCAATGCCACCACATCTGGCCACACAGTAGGACCTGGAGCCACAGCTATCCAACTAAATGGACTAAAGGATTACATTTGTGTTCATTTTGTTTTGGCATGGTCTTACAGGCTTTTAGACCATGCCAAACAACAGCTTATTTTAATATAAGGTTCTTCATACAGTATATGAATACAGTTAACTTGTACCTCACTTCTACCTGGCTCGGTGTTACCTGTTTGTATGTCCAAATGCTTTTTGGATTGTGTACACCTTTTGAGAAATGTGTATTTCTATATATTACTCCTACTCATTTTCTGCATAAAGTGTAAGATTATGAAAACTGACATACAAGCTTGTCTTCTATTTTTCAATTGTTGGTTTTTAGTAAAATATATAACATGGATTTTAATGTTTTGAAAGATTGGTGATAGCATAGAAAAAATACTCCTACACAATTGTTTACTATTCACTTTACTTCAATTCCAGCACAAAGCATCTTTCGTCAGCATTCTGGGAAGGTTGTGTCTGTTGTGTCAGGAGGTATCAACAAACTAATAATATATTCTTAAAGTACAAGGTCTGCTGAAATCAACAATGCATGAGTTATAAGGATAGCATAAAGAAAAAAAAATCACAGAAATTGATGGTTGTAAATAAACAACAGTGTAGTGTCAAAATAAGCTCACAAATCCATTATACTTAAATAACTACTGCAAAGTCCTAGCAAGTGAAGTAAATACATTTTACTATGCACTGATCATTAATAAATTTCCTATTTAATAATTTACAATAGCAATATTCAATATTATATTTATTTGCAAAGATTAGTTTATCTGTCAATTGAGTATGTGTCTCCTCACTCATAAGGTCATGAGTGAGTATGGGGTTTAGACTGAGAGACGGGTCTAAAGGGTTTTAAGAACAGTCAGAAATTTTGTTGGAATAAACAATCATAGTAATTGAGGTTGAAATGGGACTTTTAGTCCATCAAGTTCAACCTTTTTAGGTCTCCTCTGATCTGCAATAAGTGGATTAACTGTTAATTGACCTAGAGGAAGGCAAACAGAAAAAAAAACTCAATTGAAACTTTGCCACTTGTCTGAAAAGGGAAAACTAAATAAAATTCCTTTCTGACTCCAAATACTGGTGATCGGATTCCTCCCTGGATCAATACTCCCTCTCTAATTATCCAGAATAACCCTGAATGTCCTTTTTATTTAAAATATATCCAATCCCTTTTTAAAGTTATCTATCAAATCCGCTGTCACCACCTCCTTTGGTAGAGAATTCCACAGATTACCAACCCTTACTGTGAAGAAAACATTTTATTTCTTTAAGGTGGAATCTTTTTACTTCTAACCTCAAGGGATGTCCTCTTGTCAGTTGAAAACCTCTTGGCACAAAAAGTTCACTTGACAAAGCCTTAAATTGACACTGGATATACTTATATAAGGTAATCATATCCCCTCTTAGACACCTTTTTTTCTAGAGAAAATTAGTTTCATTTAGTTAGTCTTTCTTCATAACTTAGCCCCCTTCCTCCATTATTAGATTTGTTGCCCTCCTCTGTACCTTTTCCAGCTCTAAAATGTCCTTCTTATGAAGTGGTTCCCAAAATTGTACTCCATATTCCAAATGAGGGCATACTAGAGATTTGTATAGTGGGAGAATTATATTTGCTTCCCTTGCTTCTATATCCTTCTTAATGCATGCTAATATTTTATTTGCCTTTACAGATGGTGTAAAGTAATATTACCTAGTTGGTTGTCCACAAACACTCCCAAATCCCTTTCAATCATTAATAGACAAAATTTTGTTGGCAACGGAAACCTCTGACACAATATGTTTCCAGACTATGGAGATCTTTGTGTTGGCGGATACTAGAAGCAGCTGAAGCCTGAACTGATAGTAAGTTTAATATTGAAAAAAAATATTTTTTTTTTTCAATCATTGAATATGAATTTAGGATTTTATATCAGCAATTAATGCCTAATTAAGATATTTAGCTCTTGTTGTTAGGGCACTACAGTAGTCCATTTTGATTTCTGCTGATCTCTTTTATGATGTAATTAAATCAGATAATGATGTGCTTTCCCTCCAAAGGGATTTACATAAAATTGAGGAATGGGCATCTAAATGGCAGATGAGATTTAATACGAATAAATGTAAAGGTATGCATCTGGGAAGGAAAAATAGCCATGCAATTTATAATCTTAATGGAGCAAATCTAGGTGTATCAGATATTGAAAGGGATTTGGGAGTGCTTGTGGACAACCACCTAGGTAACAGTGCTCAATGCCAAGCAGCAGCTGCAAAGGCAAATAAAATCTTAGCATGTATTAAGAAGGGTATAGAAGCAAGGGAAGCAAATATAATTCTGCCACTATACAAATCCCTAGTACGACCTAATTTGGAATATGGAGTACAATTTTGGGCAGCACTTCATAAAAATGACATTTTAGAGCATGAAAGGGTACAGAGGAGGGCAACAAGACTTATAAGAGGAATGGAGGGGCTAAGTTATGAAGAAAAACTAACCACATTTATTTTCTCTAGATAAAAGGCCTCTAAGAGGAGATATGATTACCTTATATAAATACATCCAAGGTCAGTATAAAGATTTGTCAAGGGAGCTTTTTGTGCCAAGAGGTTTTCAACTGACAAGAGGACATCGCTTGAGGTTAGAAGTAAAACGATTCCACCTTAAAGAAAGAAAAGGGTTCTTCACAGTAAGGGTGGTTAATCTGTGGAATTCTCTACCAGAGGAGGTGGTGACAGCGGATTTGATAGATAACTTTAAAGGGGACTGGATTTATTTCTAATTAAAAAGGTAATTCAGGGTTATCATGGATAATTAGAGAGACAGTATTGATCCAGAGAGAAATCCAATCGCCAGTATCTGGGGTCAGGAAGGAATTCATTTTTTTTTTTTCCTTTGAGACGATTGGCTAAGTCTTGCTTGTTTTTTTTTTCGTTTTGCCTTCCTCTGGATTAAATAATAATTAAAAAGAAAAAAAAGAAAAAAAGAAAAATAGTTGATTAATAATTAATTAACAACTAAATAATTAATATTTAACCCGCATATTGCAGATCAGAAGAGATCTTAAAAGGTTGAACTTGATGGACTGAAAGTCTTTTTTTCAACCTTAAATACTATGCAGCTATGTAACTATGATGTGGGAGCAGATAATGAACAGAATAAGCTTTTATCTGTGCAATGTGGCAGCTAACACTGCCAATGCTTTCAAGAGGGTTCATAAATAGTTAACTAGTTTACCAGTACACTCCCTCTTGATAAAGCAGCAGAAGTAATTATCCTTTCTTTTTTTAAATTCGCCACCACACCGCCAGCACTGGCAGCAGCAGTTGCGGGGACCAACTGCTAGATGGCGCTGACAATATTTCAGTGCTGTTATCATAACGTGTGAGTTAGGTAAACTGATAAGGTTAGGGTGAGGGTTAGGATTAGGGTGAGGATTAGTTTAAGGGTTAGGGTAACCTTCTAAGATTACAACTTCTCTAAAATATCAGCAGCACTGCTAAATATCAGCAGCGCCATCTAGCAGCTCCTTGCTGCAACTGCTGCTGCCACTGCCGGCACAGTCATAAAGGGAAAGATCCATCATCTCAGGAAATAATAATAATAAATAGTCCACATATTAAAAAGATCAATAGAGATCTAAAAAGGTTGAACTTGATGGACTAACTCTTTATTCATCCTCAAATACTATACTATTAATAATTATTTAACAACTGATTAATTAATAACTAATCTGCATATTGCAGATCAGAGGAGATCTCAACAGGTTGAAATTGATGGACTGAAAGTCTTTTTTCAACCATAATTACTATGGCCCTCATTCAATTGCAATTTGGCCAATTGAATAGGGCTCTAAATAAGCACATAACATATATTTTTTAAAGAAGTTTTTAATTAGTAAACATCTATCCAAAAGCAAGCTCTTCACTAATTAAAAACTTTTTTAAAACAAATAGGCTGTGTGCTTATACAGGAGCCCTGTTCAATTGGCCAAATCGCATTTGAATGAGGCCCTGAGAGTTGTAGCTGGCCTATTCCCATTGTGCAGACAGAAAAGCTTCTCCTCACATGTGAGCTGCAGAAATCAAAATAGTAGATTACAAAGATGATAAATCAGAGGCAGCATTTTTTTTTTATATCTAACTTTTCTGGCCTATTTTCTAGTTTGGCTCTTCAAAAATCAAAAATGGACAGACATGGTCTATTAAAGTATCTGCTAGAGACTGGCCCAAGTATGTGATGTGCCATACTTAATATCAGAAACATATTGTGAGTTAGTAGTCACAAAAAAACTATTATATAGACAGAACTGGGGTTTGACTCATAGGCCAAGTATTTATTTTTAAGACAGAAGATGCAATTTTACAATTTCTCTGAATACAAAGAGTCTAATGTGGCAAATAAATTCAGTATTTCTGTAATGTGAGATTTTTTCCTGAAGAGCGTACAATCTAATTGTATCCTTGTTGTTGATCTCTGAAAAACACCTGAATAAGATATTCCTATTGATGTAAAATAAAAGCATCCAATTTCTCCCACTTTTCACTTTGTCCTCTGAGAAAATAAAATCAATTCTCGGCTTATAAATGGCAATTTAGAGCTATGTATTCTTTGGTGAAAATATGAAATGAAGAAAACTCATTCTCTATTTTTTTTTTTTGTTCACTCAAATCAATCTTAGTTTCCATCATTTTTTCCTGGTGCTAAAATTAAGAATTGATGGTAGGCAGTAAGTGGATTTTTTTGTCCTCTCTTTCGGAAAACTTGCTACATTTTCTCTGTGCTGCTTAGAGAAAAAAAAAAAAGCTTTTGTGAAAAGCTTTCCTACATTATCTCGTGAATTATAGATAGTGCAGTGCAGTTCTGATTTACATACTTTTTCTATTTAAACATACACCATCAGAACAAAACTTGCACCAGAAGCAATTATTTTTTTGAATAACAGAACAACCATATATTAACCCACTGACTGCCTGAAAGGCTGGCAAACAATAACCTATTTTACACGCTAGTTATAAGCATCTTTTTCTGAATCTCAAAAAAAGAACAGATTTGAATCATAAATTCATGCACATGAAAAAAATTAATTTTATACAGCAGAACTTAAAGAGACATTGTAAAGCAGACACATTTTTATATGATAATATAGCACCATTAATCTATAGCCTTGGTTAAAATTCAGTGTTACCAATTATATTATTTTAGTATTTTTTTCTGTTCTGCTTAGTTATCATGTCTTAACCTTTTTATACCCTGCCTCGTGTTGAGTCACTGACTGTTTGACCTTATTCCTTAAAATGTCCTTATCCTAAAGTAAATATTGCACAGGGCAAATTATGTCTCTGTGTATAAGCCTTGTGCATTGTGGGATTGCTGGATAGTGTCTTCCACCTAAAATAAACAATGCAAGCAGCCAAAAAGGACAAGATGGCCACCTACAATATCACAGAGAAAAGATTAAAAACATGAAAGTAATCATATTGAAATTTAACCATATTATATTAAAAGCATACTTTAGTGTGATTAAGCTATTTTTCTAAATGTGCCTTCATTGCAGTATCCCTTTAAGCCTCATATTTGAACAAAAAGAATGTATGTGGAGTTAATGCAGGATGAATAAGGGAAATAGGCACTGGAGTGATGGGGTGGATTATGTTCTTTTGCATGTTCATATAAATACAGTATTAAGTTTTACATCATTGTAAGCAGCATTTCAGTAGAACTGAATGGAGATCTTATATGCATCTAATGTTCTTCATAGGTGTCTAATCAGTTTAGGTAAAACATATCAGATTTTTGCCTTTTGGAATACAAAACTGCATGTAATAGTTAAGAATTAAAGGCTGCATTAATACATATTTTCTAAAACATTTTGACATTATCAAGTCAGCTTCTTCGAATGAGCAAACTACAAATATGATACTTCAATGGCCTTTTGAGATCATTTAGAAGGTTGTTTAAACCTGAAAAATAATTTAACCCTTTAAAAACCCTTCACATTTTCTATCTGTATCCTGATGCATCCTCTGAGCATTGCAACAATGAGATGTTTACATGGTAAAACAATTGTTGTTTAAACTGAATCATACTTTTTATCCTCTTCTTTCTTAGTGAAGTTTTTTCTTCATTATAAGGGAAATAAGAAATGCAAGTGAGGTGCAAGAAAGCACTTAAAAGAGAAGGGACTTAAGAAGAAGAGTAAAGTTGAAGAAAATGGGCAAAGAAGGAAGAGGGCTTTTAAAACGTAAACATCTTGGGTGAAAGTAACAATTATATTATTGGCAATGAAAGGCCATGGAAAGTGTGAGGTTTATAACACTGGAGCACTGTTACGTTACGGGGCACAAGGCACTTACTGATGTCATTATGAAAGCTAACATTTCTTAGCTTTTACTAACAAAATATTGCCATATATCAATTATTAGAGAGGAATAACCTCATTTTTACTTTTTCATCACCTAGACTATACAATTTGATGGTAATGTGGCCTTTTTGACTCTTGAAGAAACCCTATATTAGGTGAAACACAGCATAATTACTCCAGAAATTACAGAGCCTTCTTGGAAACACTAATGATATCACTTTACAATGCCACCTTATCTGGAAGCCCAGCGTTAACCGAGAGCTGCAGCTACCAGCTAACACCTGAATGGATTAAAGAATTACCTAAGGGCTGTGGTAGCTTTGCTTTGCACAACATATGTTTTTTAGAATCTGTGCAGAGGAAAGAATATATCAGTGTACATGTTTTAATTGTAAGATGCAATTAACTTGTACCTTACTTCTACCTAGCTGATTGTTACCTAATTGTATTTATTCTAAGACAATAATTTGGATTATGAGACGAATGGAATAGATAAATTTATGATACAGTGTGTTTACAGTCAAGTTTAAGATAAAATAATGAGAAAAATGTATGATGGACAATGGTCAAGTCAGCAGGCTATATCTCACTGAAGCAGGCTTTGTTTTGTGTAGTTGTATAGGTGATATATGTGCTTTTTTCCCTTTTTGGTCAGTATTTGAAGCTATGAAAACAAACTTATGACCGGAGGAATTGAGGCAAAGAACTCCACAAGGTAAGTGTAGATAAAATTGTAGATAGAATCCCTGAAGTACTTTGGAAAGAAGATTGTAACATTGTCCAGAAAACAAAAAAAGAAAGAAAACTAAGAAGGCAAACTGGCCATCTAATGAAGCTTTGAAAGTACCCCATGAAAGAAGAAAAGTGAAAAGTAGAGGTGATAGCAAAAGGTTTGTTCAACTTAATGCAGAATTCCAGAGGATAGCAAGAAGGGACAAAGAGACATTCTATAATGGGCAATGTAAAGAGAGAGAAGATAACAGCATGGGAAAGTCAAGAGGTCTCTTCAAAAAAATGAGAGATATCAATGGAACCTTTCTTGCCAAAGTGGGCATGATAGAAGAGAAAATGATAGGGACCTACCATAAGCAGCTCAGATAAAGACATGGAAGGAATACACAGCAGATCTACACGGGAAGAATCTTAACAGCATTGATGACCTCAAAAGTTTGTCCAATGAGCTGGAGGCAGACATTTGGAGAGTAAAGTGGGATGGGCCCTAGGAAGCTGCAGTAGTTGATGAAATCCCAGCAGAACTTTTCAAAATCCTTAAAGGCAATGCTGTGTTAGTGTTGCTTGCCTTATGCCAACAGATTTGGAAAACTAAACAATGGCCAGCAGATTGGAAAAGGTTGATTTACATCCCAGGCAACAACAAAAGGAAGTGTCAAACAGTGCTCCAGTGATCAAACAATTGCACTCATTTCACATGCTAGTAAGGTCATGCTTAAAATCCTGCAAACTCAGTTCCATCAATATATAGACTAGGGACTACACAATATGTAAGTTGGGTTTTACAGAGGCACAAAAGATCAAATTGCCAATGTCCACTGGCAAATAAAGAAAGCAAGTGAGTTCCAGAAAAAACATTTACTTCTGCTTCATAGACTATTCTACAGTCTTTGACTGTGTGGATCATAACTAAAGGTGGTAAGTTCTTAAAGAGATGGAGGTACTGGACCATTTCATCCACCTCCTGAGGAATATGTTTGTGGACCAAGAAGCCACAGTTAGAACCAAACATGGATCAACCGAATGGTTCAAGACAGGAGTGTAACAAGGTTGTATGTTGTTACCATATTTATTAAACTCATAAGCAGAATACATCATGTGTAAGGCCAGGCTGGACAAATCCAAAGCAGGAATGAATACTGCTGGGAGACATATCAACAACCTCAGATACATGGATGATACTACTCTGATGGCTGAAAGTGTAGTCGGGCCTATTGATGAGGATGAAAGAAAAGGGTGCAAAAGCTGGACTGCTGCTCAATGTTAAAAATATCATAACAAACAGCATTCTCCATTCCGGGCAAATAGATGGAGGAGAAGTGGAGGCAGTGACAGATTCCTGGGCTCCAAGAGCTATGCAGATGGTGACTGCAGGCATGAAACTAAAAGATGTTTGTTTCTGGGGAGGCAAGCCTGGAAAATCTATTAAGAAGTAATGATATTGCATGTTTAACAAAAGTTTGCATAAGTAGAACTATGGTATTCCCAGTAGTAACACATAAATATGAGAGTTGGATCATAAAGAAGGTTGAACACGATAGAATTGACAGCTTTGAATTGTGATGCTGTAGAAAAATGAGTCCCTTAGACTGCAAGAAGCTCCAATCAATCAATACAACAGTAAACCAAGCCAAACTGTTCATGGAGGGTTTGAGCATGAGGCTAAAGCTAAAATATTTTGGCCATATCATGAAAAGACAAGATTCCCTAGAGAAGATACTGATGCTGGGAAAGATTGAAGACATATAAAAATGGGGACAGCAGAGGCAGAGCCGGATAGATGTAGCTCAGAGGGGCAGTGGCTGACAGATGTGCCTAACATGCTCACTCCATAGGGTCACAGACAGTGGGACTTGACTGAATGACTGAACAACAACAAAAGTGAAGTTTGAGAAAAACCTTACAGGTGAGAAAAGAGTGGAGGATAGACAAGGGTCCTGGCAGTTGCTGGAGTCTTTGGAGATGAGCATAGCAACTTAAGTGGGTCAACTGTTATTAAAGGCTTTCTATGTTAAGGACAACATTTTAAACATTGTTTTGAAGGATGTGGAGAACCAGAGGAGGGAATTAAAGATAATTCATTAGTAAGATAGATTTGGCTGGCAATGCACATGTGATGGATTGGACTATCTCAAAAGGCTTTATTCACTAAACTGAAAGATGTAGAAAGTGTTTCCAGTCCTGTTACCCTATGGACCATTTGTTTTATTACTTGTAATGGCCTCTCTGCTGTCACCTCAGTGAGGATTGTAAATATTAATGTTGAGTTGTTGAGTTAAAGGGCTAATGTAAGTGATGTTCATGTTAATCCTATTTTTTATTTCCCCATTAATGAAATACATTTCTGGCACTGTTACTGATTATTAATTATTGTGATTACATATCTGTTATTATAACTACTGGCATAGTCCCTTTATCTAGATATAATTGTGTATCTCAGAATGTATATGTACCCTCCCCCATAGTTTGCATAGTCTCCTAACCCCAGTCTTGTGTTAATTGCTGTAACTATTATCACATCCTGAAGCTATATCCTTTTATTTCAGACTGCTCTCTGGTACCTGGTCTCTCTTTGACTGATTCCACTTCCCTGCTTCCCTGCCCTTCACCCAACCCGCCCCTGTTTAGTCTAAACTTATTGATTCGCACATATCTCCTACACCTGACCAATAAGCAGCATCTGCTAACTATCCCTATCAACTCTTTACACAATGTTTCGTCCTGCCTTCTTATTCCTCATATCCCCCTGCCTTTTCCTCAGGCTCTTCTTCCCAACTCTTCCCCTTCATGTCTCTAACATAACCATCTTACCTTTCATGCTATCCACTCCTCCTTTACTCTGCCATGAGATGGTTTAACCACAGCTTGAGTGAAATTATGTCTCCTGACATTCCCATCTGCAGGTTACATTATCTGTCCACTAGGGGCAGATACCATATTACATAATAGTGCAATTCACTCTACATCAGATCCCTTCCCTCTCCTTCTGACTTCCTTCCTATGTAAACTTTGACTTCCTTCTCAAGCTTGCTCTTCCTTATCTGCTCCTCCCCAGGTTTCTGTCTCTTACATTTCCTTTAGATTGTAAGTAGCAAGTTTCCAATCTTGTAGGGTGCTTTGGAAAAAAGCACTTTTTACAAGACGCGAGGCTTAAAACAGGGCCCTCCATTTTCTGTAGTTTTCAATATTATATATTGTATTTCCTTGTACAGTGCTACAGAATATGTTGGCGCATAACAAATAAAAGTTAATAATAATAGTAATAATGATAATAATAATACATGTGCAAACAGCACCAAATCAAATATGTAGCCACAAAATATAGTTTGCAAAACATATTAACCTTATTGACCTCATTAAAGGCCACTGCTATACCCCACCCCATAAGCACTACTGTCTATATATTGTACTACCCATTTTTTAGATTGGAAAAAAAATCAAATATTTGCGAACTTTGTAACAAATTAACATTTTCAGCTGTGTAAGCTGTGGACAGAAATATTTTTGTTTAAATTCTTTATTTTGGTAGGTACTTCTTGTGTATTAATTATGTCATGTTTGTGTCTTCCACACTTCCTGCTGCTTTGAAGGCAGAGTAGGTGTGTTCTAATAATGTCTATTATCTATTCAAAAGTGAAAGGAACAGTGAACGGATAGGTGACTGGTGGATTTACATAATATTTCAGAACAGGGCATCTTCCTTTCCCTTCCATAGATTCAGCAGAGACAGGTTGCAAGTATACTTGTAATCTTTGCTTTCCATGCTCGGTAACCACCCTCTCATGTTTTAACAAGGAATTAGGAATAACATGGCAACTTTCCATGCACTAGCAGTGTCTGATAAGAAGGAAGATTTATTTGAGATAGCTGCTAATGTTGTTGATTTGGTGCATAATTATAATAATACAAATGTGTGAAGCTTTTGCTAATCTAAAGTGGCCGTTTAAAGGGACACTGCACTATCAGATTGAGGGTTGTAAATCATGTGAAATGCTAATGATTGATCTGTAACAACCCTTTCCACAACCTTCAGACCTGCTTCTAATTATTTCAATTGCTGATGCTGCTCATAATGTATTGTGCCAGAATAGGGGTAGACAGAAACAACCGAAAAACCACTAATTTACTAAATAAAAAATCCACAATGTGAGAGGGTGATTATGCATAAGTTCTTTTCCATTAATATTGTGGCTTTTTCTACATTTTTAGAAATATCCCAAAAACATGTATTAACAAGCTGAACTAAGCAACCAAATAAAACGGATTATCATATAACCTAAAATAAATAATGTGTGCACTTGTGTGTATAATATTTACTTCAACAGAAGTTGCCCCCTCTAGAGAAAAACTGTTTCATCAGCAAATAGCCATCAACAACCTACATTTAGGCCAGGATCAACAGCAATGCTGTGAGAGAGGAAGTATGATCTTACAGCTTTTTGCCATTGATGAACAAACTAAATTGTACATTAAGAGAAGCAACATTGAAATGGCATTTCCTTGCCGTTATTATGATCACTGGCGTCTATATGCTTAATAAAATGTTGCTTTTTAATTATTATTTTATAATTTTGACTCATGGTAGTACAGTAAAAAAGACCCAAACCTAAATAAAAGAAACCATTATGCAAATACATTTGTACTGCCTAATAGGAATAAGCAGGAGTTGCCATATGAATGTTCTAGTGCAGTCTTTGGCCCAGATAATATTTAAAAATGGCAGGTTAATTTACTTTAATACTGTTCCTTTTCAAGTGCATGTATTACCGTTCTTTGACCACCACTTCTCACCTCTCCCAAAACAATTGTTGCAGGGGTGACACTTATGTATAAGGTGGTTTGACATACAAAATGCGTTTATATCAAGTGGTTGGCAGCACATTGTGTGAATGAAGCATAGAGCTCCATCTTGTGGTTTGTAAGAACGTCCTTCGTGTTATATACAAAATAAAACATTGTTCCTTGTTTGCTATTGAGGCTGAAGCGTTCACACTATTGAGCTGCATATATAAAAATGGGCTATTTTGTTATGCAGAACAAACGTCATTTTTCCACATCATCCTTATGCTCATTTTAGCAAATATGCATTCAAATCTTTAAAGTTGTGTGTTCACAAATCATACTGATAACTGTTTGCATTAGTCGCTAAGTCTTCTGCTTGAGAAAACTGCCTGGAAATGAAAGATATGATAAATTGACAAGCATTCATCCTTTAGAAAGAAAATGGGATATGGTTTGAGCTTGGTGGAAGAGAAGAGTTTGTGAAACAGAAGACTATTTGTGAAAGTAGGATATACAGAACAGTTTCCATATAACAGTGATACTGTCCTGTAGAGAATTTGGTAGTATACAAAAAAAAGTCATCAAGTCACCAAAAAATTATAAAAATATCAGAATATGATATTGATATTTTTATTGAAAAGCACAGTAAAATTGCGTAGCCCTTGCTGTACTCTTTAAAGAGGTTATATTCCAGAATAGCACAGTTGCATTGCAGACTTACTCTGCTCTGGGCATCAATGAGATGATAGTTGAAGCTATGTCTGAGTGGGGAGAAGGGTCTTGGGTTGATTTTGGAAGGACATTTCCATCTAATTTTCTGCCTGTTTTTACTTTACCTTTTCTGTTTTTTTTTTCTTTTTTTCTCTTTTATTTCTATTTATCCCCAATTTTCTTTTTTATGCAAATAAAATGTTGATATAGGGGTCTGAAGTCTTGGTGACATGAAGCCTTATTAGGGTCATGGTGTATTCTGCTGTAATGTGCATTCCCCATGAAAGTGTTGTTGCTGGGACCTGCTCATCCTTAAGCAATAGGCTCATTGCTCATGTGCTGTGTTACTGGGCAGAGTCTGTGCATTGTTTAACCCTATGTGCCATTGATAAAAATAAAAACATACTTAGCTTGTCACAAGTATTTAAAATTATGTTTGGAAACCTGTGTTCTAGATTACTGTTTTTTAACTCTTACCGAAAGGCACACCAACTGGCAAGATGTTCTAGATATCCCTAAATGAATATAAATGACTGATTAATCCACCTATAAAATATATTCAGAAATTCTGGCCAGTTGCTATGTCATGACCATAGTGTTGCAAACCACTGACATAGGTCCTAAATAGGGACAAAACACAGTAAATTAATTCATGCATACCTCGGATAAGCATGAGGCTATTTTGAGGATTGATTAAGATAAGACTATTGTGTTTTTTTATCTTCAATTGGATATATGTTTACATGTTTCTAGCAAAATCCATTAGAAATATCAGCTGAAAAAATCCTGCCTTTGCATAACACCAGAGTACAGTCTCCTCATGGCTGGATCAACCAATTCTTTAATGCATTTTGAGCAATGTACAAATCAGTTTCTAGATACTTTGCTTAACTTCCCTATTTCAATAGCACTGCTTTCAAAAGCTGAATTGTTGTTCCGACATCTGGTAATAAATTACTTTGATATGGCACACTCTTCAATTTCAAGTCGAGAGAAGCAACTTTAATAAAATGTACTCCAGTAATACATTGAGAGTTGTTACTGTAGAATCAACTCCAGTTCTCGGGTTCTCAACGGAGCAGAGTGAAATATAACATGCAGCCTTGAGCGATGGAACGGGAAAACAGGCAGCTTTATGATAAATGGCCTTGCAAAGTGAAATTACAACTTCAGCAAATGAACAATATGTAGAAATGATTTCATGTTCTTTTTTTTCTTCTCATCATCCAGAGATGCAGTAAAAGCATTCAGAATTATTGCTGAATAGTAGACATAAAGGGTAACAGTGCCACCTAGTGTCAATGTTGATATGGTATTTGTTTGTGACAATTAAAAGGAGGTTATCATCTCATAAAATGGGTGTATTATGTAGCCGTTCTAGCTAGGCACTATGACTTGTATCTACATTCTTCCTTTTTTATCCATATAAAATATTTTCTTTTTAGTAAACACATGTCTGCTTGTTCTATTTATTGTTTCATGGAAATTAAAACTAAAAATGTATATAAATAGCACATATATAGTTGTGGGCCAAGAACGCTGTGAGAAATGTTTACGATGTTGCGACCTTCGCAAGGCGAGCCAGCGGAGCCGTCAAATATGCGAGGCGAAGTAGCCGCCCAGCACAGGCTGCAATGAGCGCCGAAGGTGATTAGTGCAAAGCAGGAAACTTGAAGTACATAACGGGAGAGGCTCGCAATGAGACCCGAAGGAGCTCAGAGGACCAAAAGCATCACATTGCAAAGGCGCTCAGCGTAAGGGTCGAAATGAACCCCAAAGGTAATCAGTGCAAAGCAGAAAACTTGAAGTACATGGGGGGAGAGGCTCGCAATGAGGCCAAAGGAGCTCAGAGGACCAAAAGCTTCACATTGTGTGGCAAACAGCATTGCCAGCCTTACATTTTTAATCGTCATTTTTGATGGGCAAGTTCCTAGTGTATATATATATATATATATATATATATATATTGCACAGGGATAGATTTAATTATTTGCTTGTTTACATTAACAACTTTGTTTATTCATTTTTAAATGATATATTATAAAACAGCAATAATAATCATATATATAATATGCATGTAATGCAATCTAGTGGTTAAAGGACCACCATCGGGAAAATCTTAGTATATAACAAAAACATTATTTCTGCCACTTTACAAATCTCTAGTACGCCCTCATTTGGAATATGGAGTACAATTTGGGCACCACTTCATAAAAAGGACATTTTAGAGCTGGAAAAGGTACAGAGGAGGGCAACAAAACTAATAAGGGGATTGGAGGGGTTAAGTTATGAAGAAAGACTAAGCAAATGAAACTTATTTTCTATTAAAAAAAAGGTGTCTAAGAGGGGATATGATTACCCTATATAAATACATCCAGAGCCATTATAAAGATTTGTCAAGGGAGCTTATTGTGCCAGGAAGTTTTCAACCGACAAGAGGACATCCCTTGAGGTTAGATTCCACCTTAAAGAAGGAAAAGGGTTCTTCACAGTAAGACAACAGATTCGATAGATACTGTAACTTTAAAAAGGGACTGGGAAAAATTAATACAGCTAGAGCTAGTTTTAGTTAAAAAAATACATGATACTTGATTGAAGTTATGCATGTGAGAGGGAAGTTTTTATTTCTGGAGAGCTATGATTTCATTCTTCCTAGGCCAGTGAGGGAGAAGGGAAGAGACACCTCGCATTAAAGTCACTAATGATTTGCTCACTACCAATTTGAAGGGCCACTTCTCTATTCTAATTCTTCTGGATCACACTGCTGCCTTTTATACAGTTGACCACCTCCGAGTAATCCACATTCTCCACTCCCTCAGCATCCGTGACACTGCTCTCCTTGGTTCCCTTTTTACCTACATTACCAAATTTCAGTGTCTCCTTCTCTGACACTGCTTCTTCTCCTCGACTTCTGTCTGTTGGCATACCCAAAGGTTCAGTCCTAGGCCCCCTCCTCTTCTTCATCTATACATCCTCACTCGGTACCCTAATAAAATAATTTGGGTTTCAGTATCATGATAATTAAATATACAGATGACAATTAAATATACCTCTCGACAGCAGATCTATTCTTTTATTTCCTAGCACAAATTTCCAACTGCCTCTCAAGCATATCCTCCTGGGTGTCTGCTCATCAACTCAAACTCAACATGACAAAATTGAGCTCCTAATCTTCCCATCCTCTACTATATCCTCCATTCCTCATATATCTCTCATTGTGGACGATGTCATCATTACTCCCACCTCACAGGCTTGTTGTCTTGGAGTTCTATTGGATCCTGCCCTTTCCTTCATTCCTCATACCATCATTAACTAAATCTTGTCTCTTCCATCTAAAAAAACATCTCCAAATCAATCGCTACCTTACACATGAAACAACTAAATATTAAATCACTCTCTCATCATATTTCGCTTTGACTACTGCAACTCCCTCCTTGCTGGCCTCCCTATAACCCGTCTGTCTCCATTTTAATGCATAATGAATGCCTCTGCTAGACTCATCTTCCATACTCATTGCTCAGTATCTGCTGCACCTCTCTGTCAATCACTCCAGTGGCTCCCTGTAACCTCCAAAATAAAATTTAAAATCATGACCCTAACTCACAAAGCCGCTTACAACAATACATCCACTTATATCTCTGCTCACATCTCAAAATACTACCCCACCCACCCTCATGCGTGACATGCACAACACATCTTTCACCCTCCCCACCATACCCAACTCATTCGCTTGTAAGTCTGTGAGTTTTTTAATCTTGTAATGTGCCTCAGCTAAAGATCCACACACACTAGATTCTAAACTCAAAGACAGCGCTCTCAATTTTTGCAATGTGTCAATTTTTGTTTTGCCTCATACTTAACCCTTTTTCAGCGCTACAGAATATGTTGGTTTGTTACAAATAAAGATAATAATAATAATAATATTAAACATAAGGTGAGTGTTGACAATTTCAATCTTATCCAATCGTCTCTACAATTTGCTCCCTCCTCTCTCTCCAAATGTTTTATGTCCATGGCTTATTTGTACAGCTGCTAATATTGTTAGTTTGGTACATACTTGACAAACAAGTGTAATTTTTCTTGAACTGTAGTGGTTCATTAATGGTTTTCCTAGTATATATATATATATATATAGTAATTTAGTAATTATTAATCCATATAAATATAGATTAATAATGAGTATTGCAATATAATTTGATACCTTTTGTATTGGACAAACGTTATATTTATAATGACAAGCTTTCGAGAGGCTTAACCTCCCTTTATCAAGTCTCAAGCAATACTACATAAGATGGAACCCTCAGTTTGAATAATAACAGCAGATGCAGAGAGAGTGGAAACAGCATCTGACATCATCAGGTAAATTCAAATATGGGGAATAAACACAACATAGCAAAGGAAACATATATACACATATTAAATACACATATACATCAATATATACATGAAAAAGCAGAGCACTGTAGTCCACGGTGATATCTTTCCTGTTGGACAAATACCTCACTAAGAGTGCTAAGTCTGTTATTGTAGAAAAAGAAAAAAAATCACATGAAATTCTGATAATGTGTTAGAAAGCCCAAATCTATATTAAGTCCTGTGTTTTTAGAGTTGAAGAATGTAATCATCTTTATTTCAAATGCTTTTCTCTCTTGGATGCTTTTAAATTTTCCTCTGAGTATTTTGACTTTTAAGTTTTGGATGGAGTGATCATTCTGGCTAAAATGGTGTCCTACTGGGCTACAATAACTGTCTTCATTATGTTTTCTTATTGAATGCCTGTGTAAATTCATCCTTAAATGCATTTTTTGGCCAGTTTCTCCAATGTAACAGCCTGTGTCACATAAAGTGCATTGTATCATATAAACCACATTTGACGATGTACATGAATATGATCCTTTGATGTTATAGGTTTTGTTGTTATGTGTGGCTGTATCATCATTACAAATGTGTTGACATAATTTACAGGCACGTTTGTTACAAGGTTTAGTTCCATTTTTTGTATTCAGTTGTTCATTGGCCAATTTTCTGCTGACAAGTTTTTGTTTCAGGTTTGGTGGTTGTTTAAATGCAAGGATGGGAGGTTTTGGGAATATATTTTTTAATTCAGTATCTTCAATTAGTAATGGTTGTAAATCTTTAATTATTTTCCGAATTTTCTCTAAAATTGGATGGTATGTGGTCACTAGAGGTATACGTGAAGTAGTTTCTTTTGTTTTGTAGTTTAATAGTTGTTCTCGGGGTATTTTGATGGCAGTTGATATTTTTTGGGTAATAATACGGGGTTTGTAACCCTTTTGTTTGAAAGATTCAGACAGAGTTTTTAAATTTTTATCACGGTCTCCAGTGTTTGAGCAAATCCGATGGTATCTAATAGCTTGACTATGGATGATGGCTTGTTTGGTGTGGGAGGGATGGAAACTGGAGCTGTGTAGGTAATTACATCTGTCTGTAGGTTTCCTATATATAGATGAGTGGAGAGTGCCATTGGTGATGGATATAGTAGTGTCTAGAAAGTTTACCTGTTCTGTGGAGAAATCCATTTTAAGTTTTATAGATGAATGGAAGGCGTTGAATGAATTATGAAAGTCTCTGAGTTTGCTTTCTCCTTCTGTCCATATGATGAACAGATCATCTATGTAACGGTAGTATTTGTATGGTTTGTAAATGGATACAGATAAGAATGTTTCTTCTAGATTGGCCATAAATAGATTTGCATATTGTGGAGCCATTTTGGTACCCATGGCAGTCCCCATCATCTGTAGGTAGGTATCTTGGTTAAAAGTAAAATAGTTGTGGGTAAGGATATATTCTATTAGTTTAACAATAACATCAGGGCCATATTTATTGTTTTGCTTGTTTGTTGAAAGAAACCTAAAGCATGCCTCAGTGCCATCTTTGTGTGGGATATTACTGTAAAGAGACTCTACGTCCATGGTAACAAGTAGTGTGTTAGCAGGTAGGCCTTTAATCTGACTGAGTTTGTTGAGAAAGTCAGTGGTGTCCTGTATATAGCTACTGGTGTTACTAACTAATGGTTTAAGGATGTTTTCAACAAATCCAGATATCTGTTCAGTCAGTGTGTCCATACCTGTAACAATTGGTCTCCCTGGGTTGCCTGGTTTATGGATTTTTGGCAGTAAGTAGAAAGTCCCAGTTGTAGGATTGTCGGGGATTAGTTGTTCTAATTCCTGATGTATATTTTTAGGGAATGTTTTGAGGAGTTTTTTAAGTTGAAGAGTATATATTTCTGTAGGGTCCTGGTTCAGTTTCTTGTAGTAGGTGTTGTCTGACAGTTGTCTGTTGGCTTCATTTATGTAGTCCTGAGTATTCATGATAACAACTGCACCTCCTTTGTCTGCCGGTTTGATGGTGATGTTGGGATTGTTTTTTAAAAACTTTATGGCAGTTCTTTCTGATGGAGTAAGATTGTGCAAGTCTCTTTTATATTGTGTTGTTATAATGGATGCAGTTCTCAGGCGAAAGCTTTCTATATAACTGTCCAGTCTGATGTTACGACCAGGTTGTGGGTTGAAATATGTATTTTTTTTCTTGTTACTGCAGTCTAATGATGTTGTGGTATGTCCCTTGTTGTAGAAAAATTCTGCCAGTCTTAATCTCCTGAAGAATTCTTCTATGTCCGAGTATAGTTGTATTTTATCTAGTTTTATGTCTGGACAGAAAGACAATCCTTTGGAGAGAACAGAGGTCTCTGCTTGTGATAGTTGATGGTCTGAGAGATTTACAATTCCTGTTTGTTCTGTATATTTTTCAGAAAAACTATTTGTTTGAGTTGGTAGGTTTTTAGATGTGGTGTTAGTAGAATTTAGGACTAAATTTGGGTCATTTCTTCTCTCTTCCATTCGCTGTTGTATGTTGTTTTGCTGGAAGAGGCAGCTGAGTTTTTTATTTTTATTTTTTATAAATTCATGTTGTTGTTTCTTGTGAAGATGTTGTATTTCTTTTTCTACATGTTCAGCTTCATATATGTTGCTCTCCTTTAGTTGTTGAAAGAGGCTTACTCTTTGGTGATTTAGATGATGTTTCTTTGTATAAAGTTGATGTATTAGGTGGTTTCTTAGTTTTTCACTTGTGCGTCTGCATACATTTTCAGCATATATTGAGTTATGTGTAGATCTTAGTGGATTTTTGATTTTAAGTCCATTTGGTATAATATTCCTTTTCTTGCATTGTGACAAAAAATAAATGTCACTGTTGAGTTGTGTTATTTTTGTTGTTATTTCAAATAGTAGCTTCTTGATTCGGCTAAATGCGGTATCTTCCATAGTAATTGAAGAGTGAAGCAGCCGTGAATGTCCAGTAATCTAGTAATTTAGTAATTATTAATCCATATAAATATAGATTAATAATGAGTATTGCAATATAATTTGATACCTTTTGTATTGGACAAACGTTATATTTATAATGACGAGCTTTCGAGAGGCTTAACCTCCCTTTATAGATATACTAGGAAAATTGCCCATCAAAAATGACTGGAATAAAATTGTAAGGCTGGAAATGCTGTTTGCCACGCAATGTGAGGCTTTTGCTCCTCTGAGCACCTTCGGCGCTCATCGCGAGCCCTGCTCTGAGCGCCTTTGGCGCTCATCGCGTGGCTCTCCCCCCATGTCCTTCAACTTACCTGCTTTGCAATGTTTACTTTTGGTGCTCATCGCGAGGGACACAAAAGCGTGACCAACATCGGAAACATCACAAAGATCCACAACTATATATGTGATATATATATATATATATATATATATATATATATATATATATATATATATATTGTGACAGACAATGCCCTGTTGACCGTCTCTGCAATGAAGTAGCTCAGGAGGCCGTTATAGCTTTAAGGAGTTTTACTGAAAACTTGGTCAGCAGGTACAAACAAAAATAATACAAAATAAAGCCTAGCTTCCTTGAAGCACTGACTAAACAGAAATAGCAGTTTCCTCACTACCATAAACCAATGGAAAATAAAGCATTTATATACACAACCCTGTACATTTTTCTGCTCACTAGCACAGGATTCCGACATAGGACCGACTTTAGGTCTGTGAACGCTGCTACAGCCTCTGAGCTCCATTTAACCATGTTGGGAGCTCTGTTTCTTGTACGGTCTGTCACGGGAACCTCCTATAATACCCCACTATCCCCAAGAAGGCTCTTACTTGTTTCTTCCTCAGAGGTTGTGGCCAGTCCTGAATCGCCTTCACTTTGTTGAGCTGTGGTCTAACCACTCCTCTCCCCACCGTATATCTCAAATATTCGGTCTCACTAAGACCCATGGCACACTTGCTGGGGTTTATGGTAAGGTGTGTGCGCCTTAGGGTTTCCAAAATGGCTTCCACTTTCAGCAGATGTGTCTCCCAGTCGTTAGTATTGATGATTATGTCATCTCGGTAAGTGTCTGCATACTCTGAATGGTCGCATAATAGCTCTGGAAAGTAGCCGGTGCTCCATGCAATCCAGTCAGGGGTTGAAAAGACAGTTTTCGCCTTTGCTGCTTGCGTCAAGGGTATTTTGCCAGTACCCTTTCGTCATATCCAACTTTATTAGAAAACTCACTTTTTCGAGTCGCTCTATTAGTTCGTCTACTCTAGGTATAAGGAATGCATCAAACTCTGATACAGTGTTTAGCTTGCGAAAATCGCTTCAGAACCTGACAGTTCCATCAGGTTTTGAAACCAGGACAATGGGGCTGCACCATTCGCTTTGAGACTCCTCGATTACTCCAAGTTCTAACATTTTGTTAACCTCAGCCCTTATTTTTGTTTTCTTCGCCTCAGGTATGCGGTAAGGTTTAATCCTTATTCTCATGCCTAGTTTAGTGACGATATTATGGTAAAAGGCAGTGGTACGACCTGAGTCGGTGGAAAACACATCCGCATTCTGCTTCATCATTTTGTAGGTTTCCTCTGTTTGTGCAGGGGACAACTCTTGTGATACATAGGCCTCGCTGGACTCGCTGGCATCTTCTGACTCCTCAGCCAGATAAGTGGCATCCATCACTTTTGCTTGCTCTTTCCAGGGTTTTAAAAGGTTTATATGATATATCTGTTCTTTCTTGCGATGTTCAGGTTGACTGATATAATCCACCTCCCCTATAGCGTCAATAATTTTGTTGGGGCCTTGCCATCGGGCCAGTAATTTTGCTTTTGATTGTTGGCACTAACACTAGAACCCTGTCTCCGGGTTGAAACTTCCTCACCTGGGCCGTGCGGTTGTAAAAGGTTTGCTGGTTACTTTGAGCTTGTTCCATATGGTCTTGCACCAGAGGGATAACTTTGGCAATTCTTTCCCTCATGTTCCTTACATAATTCACAATATTTTCGCCCGACACTAATTGCTCTTCTCATTCTTCCCTTAATATGTCCAGAATTCCTCTGGGATGGCGGCCGTAGAGGAGTTGGAAAGGAGAAAATCCAGTGGAAGCTTGGGGGATTTCTCTGATTGAGAAGAGCAAATAGGGTAGGAGTAAGTACCATTTTTTTCCATTGCGTAAGTCCTAATTTTTAGTCCATTATTACAAGGATGTATTGGTGTCCTCGGGCTGATTTTTCTAGTGGACCCACCAGATCCATTGCTATACTTGAAAACAGCTCCTCATTTATGGGTAAAAACACCAGTGGAGCTCCTAGATTGGAGCGGGGAGCTGTCAAATGGCATTCATGGCAAGACGCACAGTACTGGGCTACTTCAGTAAATATGCCAGGCCAGAAAAAATGCTTCAATATCTTTCCCAGGGTTTTATCCCTTCCAGGGTGGCCCCCAAGAAGGTTACGGTAAGCCAAATCAAGTACTTTCTTCCTTTGTGCTCGGGGAACTAAGAGCTGATCCAGTGTTTCTTCCTTTGAAGAAACGACCCTGTCCTCAAGTTATTCCGTAGTATGAAATATGGGTCCTGTCTCTTCTCTCTTCCGGTGACCGGAGTCCCATTCACTTCCACAAGCTGATGACGTATGTTCTGTAGGATCGGATCCACAGCTTGATCACGTGCAAAGTCATGCTCGTTAGGGAACCACTGTGGTGGAGTAAGTTCCTCTTCTACAGGTTCTCTCGTTTGGGCCATCTCTTCATCATGTTGAGCCGTGGGACCCTTCCGGACTGTCTCCCGCCTTTCTTCTGTCTGGCAGGCTGCTAAAGCATCCTCAACGGCTTTCCTCCTTATCTCTCTGCCTAATCTCTTAGCTTTCTTCCTTTCCTGCTTCGTTTTACCGGTTTTCCCGAATCTGGAGAATAAATCCTGGTCCATGAACGATGGGAGTGGCCACAGGGTTTCCTTGGCCTCTAGGGCACTCCGTTCAGATTGTCTTTGTTTTTCACCTTTTCCTGCTCGAAGGACATCTTCAAGTTGGGGAAAATCCCTGCCTAGTACAACAGGGTAGGGTAGGTTGGCTACTACAGGAGCGGTGACCAACATCTTTTTCCCCTGAACCTCCAGTGCTGCGGTACTAGTAGGGTAAAGGCTTACTGTCCCATGTAGACATGTGATGCCCACCTTCCTTGAAGTTTGTATTTTGCTAGATTGCTAGGCGAAAAGAGGGTCACCGCACTCCCAGAGTCAATTAAAGCAATGGTTTCCTTTCCATTAACTTTTATGGCTTGATGAACTGATGTAGTTTTCCGGTCCCTCCTACCAGGTTGATGATATTGCAGTGGTACTGCATGGGTTCCTCCTTATTTGGGCAATAGGCAGCTATGTGTCCTAATTCCCTGCAGTAAAATCATTTGATCTTGCTTACTGGAATCCCTCTTACTTATTTTCTTCAGGAACTGAACTTTCTGGGTTCCCTTGTAGCGAGTGTCTTCCAACTTCCGGCTTCATGAGTCTTGGTCTGGTTCTCATCCAGTTAGGGGTTTGAAACTTAGGGTTGTATCTTTCTGTCAGTGAGATGAACTCGACTGGGGTCTCTGGCTCATTTTGCCCCACCCATTCTCTTAAGCCTGGTGGTAAACTTCTCAAGCAGTGGTCAATGATCCGCAATTCTATAATTCTCCCTGGTCCATTGCTGTCAGGCTGTAGCCACCTTTGGGTTAAGTGCAGCAACTCAAACATCTGTGGGCGAGGGGACTTATTCTCCCCAAACTTCCACTAATGGAATCTTTGTGTTCTGACACTGCGGGTAACTCCGGATCTGGCCAGGATCGCTGCTTTCAAGGTTGCATAATTCAGGGCTTGTTCACTGTCCAGGTCGAGGTATGATTTTTGGGCTTCCCCACACAAATATGGTGCGATTATGCTGGCCCAGTGCCCTTGGGGCCAAGCTTCTTTGACGGCAGTTCTTTCAAAGCTCAATAGATAAGTTTCCACATCATCTTCAGGACTCATTTTCTGTAGAAACTGGTTTGGCTTGCCCCTCATACAGGTCTCTGGTGACACGACAGGTTTGAAAGGTGTCATTTGCTTTAGCTGGGCCAAAATTATTTGGTTGGTCTCCCTCTGCAGCTTCGGTTCTTCCATGGCTTGGGACTGTTGTTCGGTCAGGACCTGGGTGGCTCTAGCTTGTTGTTCCGCCAGGGCTTGTTTCGCCTTGGCCTGTTGCATTAGAAACTGTTGTGTAGTCTCCTGCTGACGGGTAGTGGTCTGTATTAAGGCTTTCACTAGCTCCTCCATTTTGTACTGTGTGCAGACAATGTATATCCCACCACTGCCACCAAAATGTGACAGACTTGCTGCCACTTCCGGGTCAATGTCCTGTTGACCGGCTCTGCAATGAAGTAGCTCAGGAGGCCATTATAGCTTTAAGGAATTTTACTGAAAACTTGGTCAGCAGGTACAAACAAAAATAATACAAAACAAAGCCTAGCTTCCTGAAGCGTTGACTAATCCGAAATAGCAGCTTCCTCACTACCATAAACTAATGCAAAATAAAGTGTTCCTATACACAGGCCTGTAAATTTTTCTGCTCCAAAAGTCTGTGGGTTTGCTTCAGAGTGGGGAGCTGTTGTCTCTCCTGGCTCTCAGTTCAGACTGAACCCAACCTGCTGAGTGCTCAGCAGTGCTTTTAAAGCAGAATGCAGCTGGGTTTAATTAGTCTGTTGTAGGAGGCTTAACTCTTTCACTTCCTAGGGGGAAAAGGGCTCTGGTAAGTCTGCTACTTACATACACCCCTTCTTGTATGATTATATATATATATATATATATATTTATATATATATATATATATATATATATATATATATATATATATATATATATATATATAGGTTATTGCACTACATTCTGGGAAACTGGTCAGGGACATGCAAATGTGCCCACAAAGGCTGCACTCTTTAATCCAATACCATTTCAAACATGGCTCCTTTCAGCATATGCCTGCTGTATTGCACAGCTATAAGCAATACCCAGGATGGATTGATTTTACACTAGCCAGGAAACCTACCCACGGACAACTGTTTTGAGGTTACTGTCTCTCTCTAGCTGGGGCAGTTCCTAGCTTGTGTAGTAGATTTTTTTGAGGAAGTAGTTTACCACAACAATCATTTAATTTGTGGTGGGCAAAAGAGTTATAGAAGTTTCCACCATACAGTAGTAAAGAAAATAAATAGTATATTTGTGTTCCCATTTGAACGTTTAAAATAAGTTAAAAAACGTATATTCTGCTTAGAATTCCAGGGAATACAGTTATTGTGCTGCATTCTGGGAACCTGGGCAAGTTTATGCAAATGTGCCCACAAAGGCTTTGCTTGGTAATCCAATACAATTTCACACATGGCTCCTTTAAGCATATGCCGGCTGTATTACACAGCTTTAAGCAAAACCCAAGATGTATTATGCACTAGCCAGGAAACCTACCAACGGACAGCTGCCTCTCATCAGTGTGGGGCCGATTCCTAGCTTGTGTAGTAAATTTTATTGGGAGGTAGTTTACCATAACAATCGTTTGTATGGCTCACCCATCCACATAACTCTACTGGCTTACACACATTGAAGAAAAGGCTATGACATAATACTAATTTATGTCTCATATGAATTAGTATGCTATCTTCACATGAACTTTATTTCTGATTTATAGCTTAATCTTAATTTGGATTATTGAAATCCATATTCTAATATTTTTCTTATAGTCAATCAGTGTATCTTCGGTGCATAATCTGTTTTTTGTACATTAGAATTTACTACCTGACAATTGCAACAATTAAGTGTATCACATATATAGTTGTGAGCGTACGAGTTGTTGCTAACGCTGCGGGCTCGCGTAGCGAGCCCGCGGCCCTCGCAAAGTGAGGGTCGCGGGCTCGCTACGCGAGTCGCGGCCCTCGCAAGGCGAGGGCCGCAACTCGCGTAGCGAGGGCACTGGCCGAGGGTCTCAGTTGCTGGCAAGGAGCGCCGTAGGCGCTCCATGCCAGCAACTGAGGACCCTCGCTTTGCGAGGGCCTCAGTTGCTGGCATGGAGCGCCTACGGCGCTCCATGCCAGCACCTGAGGACCTCGCTTTGCGAGGGCCGCAGTTGCTGGCATGGAGCGCCTACGGCGCTCCATGCCAGCAACTGCGACCTTCGCAAACTTCACGTCGCAACCCAAACAGCACGACACACACATTACGACACTCGCAAACAACATACGACACACGTTCACACACATTACGGCCTCGCAACACTCGGAAGCAACTCGCGAACATTACAAAATTTAAAACACAATACATACACACAGCACATACATAAAAACCTTACCTACACCAAGAGGGAGCACCCAGGACCTCAAAAATGCAACTTAGACCTCGATTTTACTCGAAATAAAAAGAGTTTAGAGACTAAAAAAAAATCTAAGCGACAGAAAAAATGGCCGCCGAACAAAACGAAAACGAGGCTACAGCACTCTAAACTCGCAAAACACCACAAGAAACTCGCAAAACACCACAAGAAACTCGCAAAACGCCACAAACCACCTACGGATATTCATACCACACAGTGCACACATTCAGCATGCTTACACAGCAGCTCCACACCACTAATGTTGCAGCAACATCAACACAGATTGCCAGCTCTTCATCACAATGCTTCAAAATAGGTACAGTATATTCATTTAGTAATGTATTACATATTTCATTATTATACACCAAACAGCATTAGCTACCTTACAATTTAATTGCCGTCATTTTGTGACGGGCAATTCGCTAGTTTAATAATAATAGGTACTTTTTGTGCAAATTTTGAAAGGTCTCCTTTTGCCTTTGCCTGCCCCTTCTGATTGGACATGTAACTTCACTTTGAGTTGTTACTCCAGAAGGAATACGTCTGACATGTGCATGACCCCCCTGAAAAATCTGGTGTATTTTTTACAACGGTTGTTTTCACCAATGATTTCCTCTTTTAAAGTTTAGATGATCTTCTGCACCAGAAACCCCTGAGCTCACATCAGTTTGTAGAAAAGTCTAAATAACATATAATTCTCTTAACCATCTTTTAGCCGTATTGGATGTCCCTATGGAAGTCCTTCTTAAAGGGATATGGAAGGTTCCCTGGTTTTAATATTAAAATTAGCGTCTTGTTTGTTTGCATATCTAAACTTAATTTTATTAACAGTTTTTTCCTTGCTGAAATCTTCTAAATAATTACTACAAAGGTCTGCCCATACTAGATGTACTATCAACTTCTTCTTTTTCCCAACATAATGTTTTGAAATGCTGCTGAGAGTCAATGTGTGATTGGTTAGTAAATCTAGTAATAGTGAGACAGTGGCTCCTATTTAATTCCAAGCCCATAATTACCATCATGTCTGTGGGTTAGAAATTTGCAACAGTTACAGAGGTATTTAATTTAACAAGCCTGCAATTACAGGGCCGAAGGCTACAACCATAAACCATGAACCTGCACATAGCATTTCAGGGCATGATCATGATCAATTAAGCAAGCACATAAGGTACAATTTAGAAAGAGCTGACAATTGCAACAATTAAGTGTATTTAATAATAATAGGTACTTTTTGTGCAAATTTTGAAAGGTCTCCTTTTGCCTTTGCCTGCCCCTTCTGATTGGACATCTCCTGTAACTTCACTTTGAGTTGGGCTTCTGGTGCAGAAGATCATCTAAACTTTAAAAGAGGAAATCATTGGTGAAAACAACCGTTGTAAAAAATACAACCAGATTTTTCAGGGGGGTCATGCACATGTCAGTAAGTGAGACATCAGTAAAACATGGAGTTTAAACTTCAATCAATTAGTGTTTAGAAGTCCGATATGCAATTGTACTCGCAATCCAGCAATGAAGAAATCAATATGAATGAATATGAATGCTAATGCTAAATGAATATAGAAACTGTTCTAGTCCATGTGGGTGGCCTGATATGTATTAACTCCTTGACTCCTGGGATCAGTATAAAACAGAAATATATTTTTTTATTGCAGATGTACAAGCTTGAGACTGTTGCACAATTAATTCCAATGCCTTTAGTTGCTTTTCCAAGTATTTTTAGATACATTAGTGTATTTTTATTTGCTTTTGCAGTGTTACGTACAGGTATTTAACCCACTCGCGAATCCTCTCCAGTACTCGTAAAAGTTTTTGCTACATTTTCCATTTACGAGTCAATTGCAATTGCAAGTTTATTGAATTGTTGGAATTAAATAAGGAATTGAATCTTTAGCAATAGTAACAATTGCAGGCTTGAAACATCAAAGGAATAGATAGGACGGTGTTACGTTTTTGACAACCGCAGGTATTTTGAGCCTGTAACTTGCAAATCGATCGCAGGTGGCTAAAAGAAGCCAATTAAAAATCAGTAACTTTTAAGGGCTACATTACAGGCTTTTGTAATTGTGTTTCCACAATTAAATAGGGGCCAGTGTGTTCATGAGGTACATGTGATAGACCTTTGCAAGAACTGCTTGGAAGGTTTTTAAGCACTTGTTAATAAAATAATGTTTAGATAACAAACACTTTGGTAGTTTATTTAGTATTAAAAACATGGAAAAGTCTATATCCCTTTAACATCTATATACACAATATTGCACATAAACTTATTTTACTCTTTCAAACATATCTGTTTTTTTATCTCAAAACAATTTAGGGGATTTTTTTTAATTTCCAAATATATTTCCTCAAATTTTGTTGTTGTTTATAAACAGTATTTAACCCTTTAGTGACATTTTCGCTTACAATGCCCACCAAATCCAGAGGCTCCTCTAAACATTAAGGGAGGATAATCATTTGTGAGAACAACCACTATTAAAAAAGCCAAACAGGTTTTTCAAGAGTGTCATGCACAAGAACCACATACTCCTTCTGGAGTAACAACTCAAAGTGGAATTACAGGAAACATCCAAACAGAAGGGGCAGGCAAGGCAAAAGGAGGTTTTATAAAATTGGCACAGAAAGTTCTCCTACGCTGAAAATGAAAGGAACCATTGATCGTATGACTAGAACTGTTACTAGATAAACAACATTAGGGATTTAGCAAGATTTAATTTTGAGAAAAATGTAGGATTAAAAATGTGTCTTAATGGAAAGGAGGTTATTTAGACTTTGATACTAGATAAATGGCTTGTTATATGTCTTGCTGAGGGGAGTTGTCTTATTGGGCTATCACTATTATCGTTATGACATATTAAAACAATTACAAGATAGGATGGTCTATTTGCCTATTCTTGGAAATACTATAAGTTACATTAATAGGGTACTCTATTATTAGGAAGGTAGACAGGGAGATTTGTCACCCAGATCCCAGCAATTAAACAGTTTGCTGTCTCCCGGGTGCTCGGGTTCGCCATGTTGTGGATTGAGTAGAGAAATTAATGGGAGGTGCTGGAAATGAGCCGACGGTCTTGGTACATATTGGTACCACTGACAAAGTTAATGGAAGATGGAGTATCCTAAATAATGATTTTAGAGAACTAGGGAATAAGCTTAAAGCACGGACCTCCAAGGTAGTATTTTCTGAGATACCACCTGTGTCACATGCTAGCCCAGGAAGACAGAAGGAGCTTAGGGAGGTTAATGCATGGCTGAAAATGTGGTGCACTAAGGAGGGGTTTGGGTTTTTAGAGCACTGGGCAGATTTCTCACTTGGGTACAATCTTTATAGCAGGGATGGATTGCACCATAGTGATGAGGGAGCTTTTGTGCTAGGGGATAGGATGGTAGAAAGACTGGAGGAATTTTTAAACTAGTAGGTGGGGGGAGGGACAAGATGAATGTAATGGGTAGGAAGTGTAGGGGGCATAGGGGGTGAATTAACTACTCATGGGGGAGGAGATGGGGGAGGGTTAGTATAGTTAATAGGGAGGTATTAGTAAGTATGTCATGTACAGTGGCAGGCACTTCAGAACTAAATACTCATAACATACAGCCTTATTTAATTGCGATTCAGTACATTTAAAAGGGCTCTATTTAAGCACACAGCATATTTTTTTTACAGAAGTTTTTAGTTAGTGAACTTCTATCCAAAAGCAAGGTCTTCACTAACTAAAAACTTCTGTAAAAAATATATGCTGTTTGCTTAAATAGAGCACTTTTAAATTAACCGAATTGCAATTTAATAAGACTGATAATGTGTATGCTTGCTAATGCCAGAAGCTTGCCAGGAAAAATGGGAGAGTTAGAATTATTGGCAATTAAGGAAAAATGGGATTTAATAGGCATTACTGAAACATGGTGGGATGAATCTCATGACTGGATTGTTAACCTGGATGGTTATAGCCTGTTTAGGAAAGATAGGGGCAATGGTAAAAGAGGAGGAGGGATTTGTCTTTATGTTAAGCCTGAATTGAAGCCTATTGTCAGAGAAGATATTTATGCTGGAACTAGCGGTAATATTGAATGTTTATGGGTAGAGTTAAAAGGCGGAGCAGCAAATTCCAAAAGAATATTAGTTGGAGTATGCTATAAACCCCCAAATATAACTGAAAGTGAGGAAAAACAATTATTGTTACAGATTGGAAATGCTGCTAAGCATGGGCAAGTTCTAATAATGGGAGACTATAATTACGCTAAAATAAACTGGATAAATGAGACCAGCTGTTCAGCTAAGGGGAGCAGGTCCTTGAGTACACTCAGGGATCATTATCTGGCCTAGGTCATACAAGAACATATGAGAAATGAGACTATCTTAGATTTTGTTATCACAAATAATATCAATATGGTATCAAATGTTGAAATGGGGTAACCTTTGGGAAACAGTGATCACAACACAGTCTCATTTGAGATTGAATTAAAAAAACAAAACTGTAAACGGGCCAACAAAAACTCTTAATTCTAAAAGTTGCAAATTACCCTTAGGGTTTAGTCATGGCCATAGAACTCACCTATTAAGGTTGGTTCGTTCTCTGATGAGCACCTCTGACTTTGTTTTTCTGTTTATGCAAATTACCCTTAGGGTTTAGTCTCCCTAAGGGTAATAGTGGACTCCAGATGTGGACCCCTTGCTCAGTGTGCCTTAGGGAGTTCAGCTGCACCTCACTGACGAGGCCCATAAAGGCCAAAACGCGTCCGGGGTTTGCTGTTTCTCATGTTCAGGGTAGAATTGCCTGGTATTTCGGGGCTGGGTCACTCTTTTGAGTGGGACCAGACTGATATACTACAGGATATTTCTCCCTGTGAAGGGCACAAGTGAGCTAAAAGAGATTGCTCTCAGTATGGCGTATCATGGCCATAGAACTCACCTATTAAGGTTGGTTCGTTCTCTGATGATCACCTCTGACTTAGTTTTTCTAATTCTAAAAGGGCAGATTTTAACGGTCTAAGGGCAGCAATACAAAGTATATACTGGGACAGAAGAACTGGCAGGTAAAAATACTGAACATAAATGGACAACATTTAATTACCTACTAAATATACATACTTATCACCATATTCCATGTGGGAAAAATTAAAGAAGTAAATCACATCCAATGTGGCTTAACAATGATTTAAAGATCAAGATATGGAGTGAAAAACAGTCAATTAAATTATACAAACAAGAGGAGACAGAGACTGCTTTACAGGAGTACAAGGAATTCAACAAGGCTTGCAAAAGATAGTAAGACTAACCCTAAATTATTTTTTAAATATATTAATGGGAAGAAGGCCAGGAAGGAAGCTATATGAGTATTACAATGTGAAACAGGCTGTCTGACAATTAGTGACTAGGAAAAGGCAGATGAGCTAAATAGGCTATTTTCTTCAGTATACACAAGTAAGGAACCAGTGGTTTGGTCACTGCAACATAATGGGCCTACACTACCTTCGCCGAATAATTGGTTACCACAGGAAGAAATCCAAAAGAGATTGAAAAAAATAAATGTTAATAAAGCCCCAGGTCCTGATGGAATACATCCAAGGGTACTGAGGGAACTGGGTTCTGTAATAGCCAAACCATTGTATTTCATTTTTCAAGATTCACTCAACACTGGGTCTCTACCAGATGACTGGAGAAAAGCAGATGTGATACCTATATTTAAGAAAGGAGCAAGAGCAAATCCAGGGAATTATAGACCAGTGAGTGTCACTTCTGTGGTGGGAAAGCTTTTAGAAGGGTTAATAAGGGATAATATACAAGAATATGTCTATTTAATCAGGATTATAAGTAGGAGTCAGCATGGATTTATGAAGGGTTAGGTCATGTCAAACAAATCTAATTAGTTTCTATGAGGAGGTTAGTAGGAACCTGGATTAAACTCAGTGGATGTAGTCTTTTTGGATTGTGCAAAGGCTTTTGAAAGAGTGCCACATGGGAGACTATTGTGCAAACTAAGGGATACAGGAATTGCAGTAAACATCTGCTCATGGATCGAGAGTGATACAGGAATTGCAGTAAATATCTGCTCATGGATCGAGAGCTGGCTAAAAGACAGGAAGCAAAGGGTTTTGGTAAATGGTACATACTCCAACTGGACTAATGTGTTAAGTGGGGTTCCTCAGGGTTCAGTATTAGGTCTTCTCCTTTTTAACATATTTATTAACCACTGAAGCGGTAATCCTGAGAGTGGCTCAGGGTTAATTTACTGTTTCTAAATCGATAACCCTGAGCCATGCTCGGGGTTACTGCAGGGGGCCCAGTGCTGCCAAAATTGCCTGGGCCCCCTCAGCACACCATTCCTCCTCCTCCATCCTCCTCCCCACTGATCATCTTCCTCCTCCATCCCCCATCATCCTCCTCCTTCCCCCTAACCTCCTACTCACTTCCCCCTCTCCACTCCCTATCCCCCCTCTCTCCTTACTTGTTATTGTGATCAGATGAGCTCCCTGCTCATCTCTCCCCACGTAGAATGTCTTCGGCAGTAAAGTAACCGTAATATGCTAATGATATAATGCGCTTGTGACGTCACTTCATTAGCATATGCCGGTCACTTCACTGCCTGAAGACATGCTGCGGGGGGAGAGATGAGCAGGGAGCTCATCTGATCACAATAACAAGTAAGGCGAGAGGGGGGATAGGGAGTGGAGAGGGGGAAGTGAGTAGGAGGTTAGGGGGAAGGAGCAGGATGATGGGGGGGTGGAGGAGGAAGAGGAGGATGATAAGAGGGGTAAGGGAGGATGATAAGGGGGGAAGGGGAGGCAAGGGAGGATGATACGGGGGGGAAGGGAGGATGATAAAGGGGGAAGGAGGGAGGAGGAGGACGATAAGGAGGGAGGAGGATAAGGGAGAAAAGGAGGAGGGGAAGGGGGAAATGGAAATTATTAGAGAGGGCGGAGGTGAGGAGGAGGATAGGGAGGAGGAGGGAAGGGGAAAAGGGAGGAGGCGGAGGATAATAGGGAAGGGGGAAAGTCCGGGATGATTATGTCAGTATTTTTTAATGTACCGTTTTAACATTCTAAATACTGACATAATCATACCGCCAGGCAGGTTAATGACTTAGAGGTGGGAGTAGAAAGTAGTGTCTCCATGTTTGCTGATGACACGAAGTTGTGCAAGGTAATTCAAGGAGATAATGATGTACTTTCCCTCCAAAGGGATTTACATAAAATAGAGGAATGGGCATCTAAATGGCAGATGAGATTTAATACGAATAAATGTAAAGTTATGTAGGAAAAATAGCCATGCAATTTATAATCTTAATGGAGCAAATCTAGGTGTATCAGATATTGAAAGGGATTTGGGAGTACTTGTGGACAACCACCTAGGTAACAGTGCTCAATGCCAAAGCAGCAGCTGCAAAGGGAAATAAAATATTAGCATGTATTAAGAAGGGTAAAGAAGCCAAGGATGCAGATATAATTCTGAAACTATACAAATCCATAGTACGCCCTCATATGGAATATGGAGTACAATTTTGGGCACCACTTCATAAAAAATTACATTTTAGAGCTGGAAAAGGTACAGAGAAGGGCAACAAAACTAATAAGGGGAATTGAGGGGCTAAATTATGAAAGACTAACCAAATTAAGCTTATTTTCTCTAGAAAAAAAGGCATCTGAGGAGATATGATTACCTTATATATAAACATCCAGGGTCAGTATAAAGATTTGTCAAGTGAACTTTTTGTGCCAAGAGGTTTTCAACTGACAAGAGGACATCCCTTGAGGTTTGAAGTAAAAAGATTCCACCTTAAAGAAAGAAAAGGGTTCTTCACAGTAAGGGTGGTTAATCTGTGGAATTCTCTACCAGAGGAGGTGGTGACAGCGGATTTGATAGATAACTTTAAAAGGGGACTAGATTTATTTCTAATTAAAAAGGGAATTCAGGGTTATCATGGATAATTAGAGAGGCAGTATTGATCCAGGGAGAAGTCCGGTTGCCGGTGTCTGGGATCAGGAGGGATTTTTTTTTATACAACTAATTAATTAATAGTTAATCCGCATATTGCAGATCGGAGGAGATCTTGAAAGGTTGAACTTGATGGACTGAAGGTCTTTTTCAACCTTAAATACTATGGGCCTCATTCTATTATTGGCCGTAGGAGATGCGGGGCTATTTGCCTATTCTATTCCCTTCCGGCCGGGGACTCCGGCAGGCTTGCGGCCAGAGCCTTGTTATCCCTTGCTTCCCTGGCTTCTATATCCTTTTTAATACATTTTAATATTTTATTTGCCTTTGCAGCTGCTGCTTGGCTTTGAGCACTGTTACCTAGGTGGTTGTCCACAAGCACTCCCAAATCCCTTTCAATATCTGATACACCTAGATTTGCTCCATTAAGATTATAAATTGCATGGCTATTTTTCCTTCCCAGATGCATAACTTTACATTTATTTGTATTAAATCTAATCTGCCATTTAGATGTCCATTCCTCAATTTTATGTAAATCCCTTTAGAGGGAAAGCACATTACTATCTGATTTAATTACCTTGCACAACTTCGTGTCATCAGCGAAAATGGAGACACCACACTCCAACCCTACCTCTAAGTCATTAATAAATATGTTAAAAAGGAGAGGACCTAATACTGAACCCTGAGGAATCCCACTTACCACATTAGCCAATCTGAGTATGTTCCATTTACAACAACCCTTTGCTTCCTGTCTTTTAGCCAGCTCTCAATCCAGTTACTGCAACACCTGTATCTCTTAGTTTGCACAATAGTCTTCCATGTGGCACTGTATCAAAAGCCTTTGCAAAATCCAAAAAGACTACATCCACTGAGTTGCCTTGATCCAGGCTCCTACTAACCTCCTCATAGAAACTAATTAGATTTGTTTGACATGACCTATCCCTCATAAATCCATGTTGACTCCTACTTATAATCCTGTTCAAAATGTTCAAATAGACATATTCTTGGATATTATCCCTTATTAACCCTTCTAAAAGCTTCCCCACTACAGAAGTGAGGCTCACTGGTCTATAATTCCCCGGATTTGCTCTTGCTCCCTTTTTAAATATAGGTATCACATCAGCTTTTCTCCAGTCATCTGGTAGAGACCCTGTGTTGAGTGAATCTTGAAAAATTAAATATAATGGTTTGGCTATTACAGAACCCAGTTCCCTTAGTACCCTTGGATGTATTCCATCAGGACGCTGGGCTTTATTAACATTTATTTTTTCCAACCTCTTTTGGATTACTTCCTGTGTTAACCAATTATTTGGCAAAGGTAGTGTAGCCCCATTATGTTGCAGTGTCCCAACCACTGGTACCTCCCTTGTGTATACCGAAGAAAAGAAACTATTTAGCTCATCCGCCTTTTCTTGGTCACTAATTATCAGACGGCCTGTGTCACATTGTAATGTTCCTATAGCTTCCTTCCTCGCCTTCTTCCTATTAATATACTTAAAAAATATTTTAGGGTTAGTCTTACTCTCTTTTGCAATACATTTTTCATTTTCTATTTTAGCCAGGCTTATCGCCTTTTTGCAAGCCTTGTTGATTTCCTTGTATTCCTGTAAGGCAGTCTCTGTCCCCTCTTGTTTGTATAATTTAAATGCGTGTTTTTTACTCCGTATCTTGATCTTTAAATCATTGTTAAGCCACATAGGATGGGATTTACTCCTTGTACTTTTATTCACACACGGTATATGCTGATGTGTATGTACAGTATATTTAGTAAGGATTTAAATGTTGTCCACTTGTGGTCAGTGTTTTTACCTGTCAGTTCTCTGTCCCAGTCTATACTTTGTATTGCTGCCCTTTTAAAATTAAGAGTTTTTGTTGGCTTCTTAAAAATTTTGTTTTTTTAATTCAATCTCAAACGAGACTGTGTTGTGATCACGGTTTCCAAAAGGTTGCCCTATTCCAACATTTGATACAATATCAATATTATTTGTAATGAGTAAATCTAAGATAGCTTCATTTCTAGTAGGCTCCTGTATAACCTGGGCCAGATAATGATTCCTGAGTGTACTCAAGAACCTGCTCCCCTTAGATGAACTGCTGGTCTCATTTATCCAGTTTATTTCAGGGTAATTAAAATCTCCCATTATTAGAACTTGACCATGCTTAGTTGCATTTTCAATCTGCAACAATAATTGTATTTCCTCACTTTCAGCTATATTTGGGGGTTTATAGCATACTCCTACTAATATTCTTTTGGAATTTGCTGCTCCGCTATTTAACTGTACCCACAAACATTCAGCTTTATCACTAGGTCCACCATAAATATCTTCTCTGACTATAGGCTTAAATTCAGGCTTAACATACAGACAAATCCCTCCTCCTCCTTTACCATTGCCTCTATCTTTCCTAAATAGGTTATAACCATCCAGATTAACAGTCCAGTCATGAGATTCATTCCACCACGTTTCAGTAATGCCTTATTAAATACCATTTTTCATTAATTGCTAATAATTCTTACCCTCCCATTTTTCCTGGCAAGCTTCTGGCATTAGCAAGCATACACCTTATGTTATGAGTCTGTAGTTCTGAACTGCCTGCCACTGTACTTGAATTACTTAGTACTACCTCCCTATTGACTATACTACCCCTCCCCCCATCTCCTCCCCTATGAGTTGTTAATTCATCCCTTATACCCTCTACACTTTCTACCCCATTACTTATATCTAGTCCCTCCCCCCACCTACTAGTTTAAAAACTCCTCCAGCCTTTCTACCATCCTATCCCCTAGTACAAAAGCTCCCTCATCATTAAGGTGCAATCCATCCCTACTGTAGAGATTGTACCGAAGTGAGAAGTCAGCCCAGTGCTCTAAAAACCCAAACCCCTCCTTAGTGCACCACATTTTTAGCCATGCATTAACCTCCCTAAGCTCCTTCTGCCTCCCTAGGCTAGCACGTGGCACTGGTAGTATCTCAGAAAATACTACCTTGGAGGTCCTTGCCTACATCTTATTACCTAGTTCTCTAAAATCATTCTTTAGGACACTCCATCTTCCACTAACTTTGTCATTGGTACCAATATGTACCAAGACCGCCGGTTCATTTCTAGCCCCTCCCAATAATTTGTCCACCCTATCCACAATATGACGAACCCGAGCACCCGGGAGACAGCAAACTGTTCGATTGCTGGGATCTGGGTGACAAATCACCCTGTCTACCTTCCTAATAATAGAGTCCCCTACAACCAAAACCTGTCTGTTGCTCTGCCTATTCTGCCCTCCCTCTGCTCCAGTAGAACTGTTCTCCCGGCTGTTAGAGGGAACAGCTCTATCTGGCATTGCCATTCCTGAATGGACATCCCCAACAGTTTACCTCAATCTGGCAAATCTGTTGGTGTTTGCCAACTCAGAACTGGCCTGCCTCCTCCTGTTCCCCCTGCTTCCCCTTGTAACTGTAACCCAGCTACCTCCCTGGACATCCTCATTAGCCCCAGCTCCGCCCTCAATGCTAGGCCCAGCTAAACTGTGCTCAGAGAGCACCAACTCCCTTTCCAGTGGAGCAATATCACTAAGTGCTGCAATTCTCCGCTCCAGATATCCAATTTGAGCTTCCAGACAGGCAACATGCTCACACCTCACACAGAGGTATGGACCCTGGATCATCTGTTCCAGTATTGCATACATATGACAGGATGTACACTGAGTGAGGTTGCCACTGGACTGACTCATAATTATTATTAATGTCTACAAAATTTCAGTGGGAAAGATAAAGAATATAAAATAATATATTTGTATAAAGTTTTCCTCCTTTGCACTATAAATCTGCCCTCCCTTTTCTTTGTAGTCCCTACCCCTATTTAAACTCCTACACCTTCACTAGAACTGCACCTGATACCAAAAATGTTTGCAAGCTCACAAGTTCGCCCCTTCTCCCATTTATACTAACTACTGCCTTCTCACCTGGGCACAATTAGTGCACTCTGCAATTTATCAGCCTTTTCTTGTAAGGTAAATCCACTTGTAAACAGGCCCCAAAACAGCTCACAAACCTTTTATACTAGTTTAGCAGTAAAGCCACACCCCTCTCACCTGGGCACAATTAGTGCACTCTGCAATTTATCAGTCTTTACCTGGGCACAATTAGTGCACTCTGCAATTTATCAGTCTTTACCTGTAAAGGAAAATCCACTTGTAAAAAAAAGGTGGAATCTTTTTACTTCTAACCTCAAAGGATGTCTTCTTGTCAGTTGAAAACCTCTTGGCACAAAAAGCTCTCTTGACAAATCTTTATACTGACCCTGGATGTATTTATAAAAGGTAATCATATCTCCTCTGAGACACCTTTTTTCTAGAGAAAATATGTTTTTTTTGGTTAGCCTTACTTAGCCCCTCCGTTCACCTCATTAGTTTTGTTGCCCTTCTCTATACTTTTTCCAGTTCTAAAATGTCCTTTTCATGAAGTGGTGACCAAAACTGTACTCCATATTCCAAATGAGGCCGTACTCGTGATTTGTATAGTGGCAGAATTATATTTGCTTCCCTTGCTTCTATACCCTTGTTAATACATTCTAATATTTTATTTGCCTTTGCAGCTGCTGCTTGGCATTGAGCACTGTTACCTAGGTGGCTGTCCACAAGTACTCCAAAATCCCTTTCAATATCTGATACCTCTATATTTACTCGATTAAGGTTGTACATTGCATGGCTATTTTTCCTTCCCAGATGCATAGTTTACATTTATTTGTATTAAATCTCATCTGCTATTTAGATACCCATTACTCTATTTTATGTAAATCCCTTTGGAGGGAAAGTACATCATTATCTGATTTAATGACCATGCACAACTTCGTGTCATCAGCAAAAATGGAGACACTAAATTCCAGTCCCACCTCTAAGTCATTAATAAATATGTTAAAAAGGAGAGGACCTAATACTGAACCTGAGGAACCCCACTTAACACATTAGTCTAATCGGAGTATGTTCTATTTACCACAACCCTTTGCTTCCTGTCTTTTAGCCAGCCCTCGATCCATGAGCAGATATTTACTGCAATTCCTGTATCCCTTCATTTGCTTAATTGTCTCCCATGTGGCACTGTATCAAAAGCCTTTGTCAAATCCAAAAAGACTACATCCACTGAGCTGCATTGATCCAGGTTCCTACTAACCTCCTCATAGAAAATATTTAGATTTGTTTGACATGACCTATGCCTCATAAATCCATGTTGATTCCTACTTATAATCCTGTTTACAAAGACATATTGTTGTATAATGTCCCTTACTAACCCTTCTAAAAGCTTTCCCACTATAGAAGTGAGGCTCACGGGTCTATAATTCCCCTGGATTTGCTCTTGCTCCCTTCTAAAATATAGGTATCATCTGGCAGAGACCCTGTGTTGAGTGAATCTGGAAAAATGTAATATAATGGCTTGGCTATTACAGAACCCAGTTCCCTCAGTACCCTTGGATGTATTCCATTATGACCCGGGGCTTTATTAACATTTATTTTTTCTTCCTGCGTTAACCAATTATTCGGCAAAGGCAGTGTAGCCCCACTCACTGGTACCTCCCTTGTATATACTGATAATGTTGTGCTTTTAATTCTAATGTCAACCATTGTGTTCCCTATCATTTACAGTGTTGGATTGATTTTATATTTGCATTTCAAGTGCTACGATTTGTAAGTAAGCCCTTTGCGACACCTCCTTGGTACTAGTAACCCGTGGTTCGAGTTTAGCCATTTACGGGCTTGACGGAAGGGTAATCGGAGCAATTGGATAGCGATTAGGGCATTTTTACGGGCGCAACTTCGGCCATGAAAGATCAAAGGCTTTGAGGGAAGTAAGCTGTGATTGACGAAATCGCTTGGAATTGTAGCTCGCAGCACATAACTCGATCGGAGCCAGCAAACGGAAGGCAAGTGAATAGCAATGTAGCTTGCGATCACCATTTGAGAGTCCGGATCGCAAAAACGTAGCAATTGAATGAGGCTCATAGTATCCAATTGGAAAAAATGTTTGTGCATTACCTCCTCTACCACCATCTTCCAAAGCAATGGACAATTCATCTAATACTGAATTCACAGAGATAATTATCTATGGCTATATTCACTGTGAATGATAAGCAAACAGGGTTCAACAGGAACCCTTCAATGTACAATTATAAGTAACCAGGGCTCAGTGAAAACCTATATACAAGGATCTGCCAATTCCCCTCCAGATGCTGCCTATAAAAATCTAAAGCCCTACACTGTTTTTACTAACATGCTATGTCTGGACAGATTGAATAAATGAATATAGCAGTAGACGCAGACAGTGCCACTCCAGTACTATCACTAAGCATCTGACTTCACCAGCTACAGGACGCCAGATAGGACAAAATAGCCTGATGCACGCATTTTGCAATCAAAGCTTCTACGGAGGCTGAAACAAGCCATGCACAGGGAGGGCCATTTATAGAAGTGTATCAGATTGGGAACTAGTTTGGTTAACTACTTACATGCTAACATTTTAAAATATGATTAATGTGACACATAAAGCACAGAGCTTCTGCAATTGCAGCTCCAGTTGAGATGTATATTGTTTGTAGGGCTCAGATAACCTGAAGTATATTGGCATGACGAGTCAAGAAAAAGGCAAAACTTTGACTACAGTCATGACTGTAAACCTGACATCAAATGTTGGATTTTACAAAAAGTGTCAGAGGAGGTGATCTGGAACACAAACTTTTGAAGGCATATAGTAGATAGATAGTATTAATTGACACTAGTATCCCTATGGGTCTAAATGAGAATATACTTTTTACTGTGTTCATGTAGAGATTGTTTATCCTCCTTCTACTAAAAATATCAATATGAATCTAGCTTATACTAGTCTCTAAATCAACATATTGACTTAAGTGTTAAGGTAATCTGATATGTAATATAAGTATAGAAGATAAAAAGCATATAGGTGTAATTATTATTGGAAGATAAAAATCACCAAAGCGTAATTATTATTGAGAGGTACCATAAATTTGTAGTCTTGAACTGGGGATGTTTTGCGGCGATTATAGTATTTGACAAGCTATTCCCAAGCTTAGATTACTTATTGATTAGCCTTAAGATATCTATTATTTATCACCACTATAATTTATGGAGGGATATGTTTTTATTATGAAATCTTCTTTATTATCTTTCAAGTTTTCACACTTTATTTACTATTGATTTTTTTTTTATATATATATACAACTAATTAATTAATAGTTAATCCGCATATTGCAGATCAGAGGAGATCTTAAAAGGTTGAACTTGATGGACTGAAAGTCTTTTTTCAACCTTAAATACTATGGCCCTCATTCAATTGCAATTTGGCCAATTGAATAGGGGTCTAAATAAGCACATAACATATTTTTTTAAGAAGTTTTTACTTAGTAAATATCTATCCAAAAGCAAGGTTTTCACTAACTAAAAACGTATTTAAAACAAATATGTTATGTGCTTATTAAGAGCACTATTCAATTGGCCAAATCGCAATTGAATGGGGCCTATGTAACTATGATAATCAGGTGTATATCAGTAATATATTTAGTACAAGTGAAGTTAGATTTAAAAATGTATCCACTTCTATATAATCTCAAATCATCATCTAGGTTATAGCTTTTTTCAATTTATGATTCATTTTGCTCCACTTTTAATTCACCAATATAGCAAGTATTTTATGTCACTATTAGTTTTTAATAGAGTATAACACTTGATTGAATGCAACATAATATACAGTAATGGATGTGTTCTGTATTGTGACATATCACATCTGGCATAAGGTTTGGATAAACAGGTGATCACACTTCTCTTATTTACTTTATCACTTAACTTTCATATAGTTTGTTTTTTATTCCTAATAAATACATTATCACAATGTATTAATATTTCTGATCTATCTTAAATTCAATTTATTAATATAGTATAGTAGTTATATGTGAATAAGTAGTATATTTGAAGTCAAGTATTATATTGACCCAAATGCTTTATGTTGGATTTAATTTTGTAATTACTTAGCACTATTCATTTTATTAATCTTTCCACATTTATGGTTTGATATAGGTATCATTTATCATAACGCATATTGGATTGTTACTATAATTTTTTTTTATATTATCTCCCTTTATTTATACTCTCATCACCCTGATTATTTCCATGAACAGAGACATCCATTAATCATAGTTGGAAATTTGTGCATGTAAATAGTTACCAAACTAGTTCACTGTCCCATATACAATACTTCTATAAAAGGCCCTCCCAAATTGTGGCTCGTAGAAGTCAAGATTGCGAAACGTGTGCGTCAGGCTATTTTGTCCTTGCTGGCGTCCCATAGCTGGTGACGTCAGACGCTTGGTGATAGTACTGGCGTGGCACTGTCCGCATCTACCGCTTTATTAAGTTATTAAATCTGCCCAGACATAGCATGTTAATACAAATAGTTTAGGGTTTTTTGATTTTTATAGGAAGCATCTAGGGGGAATTGGCTGACCATTAAACCAACAAAGAGGTGTTAGGGTCAGTTATTGTATATACGGCAGGTTTCATTAAACCCTGGCTGCTTATCATGCACATTGAATATAGCCATAGATAATCACTTTATGAAAATATATATATTAGCAGTGAGCTGCCTTTTTTTGTCAATTGTCAATTTGTCAGATTTGTGAATAATTCAGTTTTATATGCATTGTCTATTATTTTGGAAGATGGTGGTAGAGGAGTTAATACACAAACAGCATTTTACAATTGGATACTATGTATGTTGAAAAGTCTTGAACATACATTAGAAATATCAGAAATCACTCTACTCCTGATATATGAATTTAAAAACATAACACACAAATTGGTACTTTTTATATCCGTATGAGAGATACTGATCTATTATATCTATGAGAATAAGGTACATACCATAAACTATCTAATACCTCTAAGGATTTAAACCTGTCTAGAACCCTTAGTTGTCCCTGAATAACTATCCTACTTAGTGTGTTTTTTGGTTTATAATTCCATCCATAGCTATTGGGCTATGATCCATACTTCACCATAGCAAGTTCCATCTAGTTTTAATCGTCATTTTTTATTTAAAATACAAACAATAAAATGTGGAAAAGGTGGTCTATGTTAAAAACAAATTGATGTTTTAATCTTTCCTTGGTCCAGCCATGTCAAATTACACAAGCACAACCAATAAAATATACAATTTGGGGATTATTAGCTAGTCTTTGAAAAGTGATCCTTTTTTCTTATTTAGATGTATGTTTTGACATACTAGCTAGTTTTGAGGCTCAACTACTCTCTATGCACTTACATTATGATAATTTAGTAAAAGTCAATAAGACACTTAGCCCCTGTGATCCAGGGGTAGAGCTTGTCTCAACATTAGTGGTTGACACTTGCCTTCATTTTGGTAATTAATGGGCAAGTTTCTGATACTTATTTAAAAGTATATGATTGAATTTGGATTCCTGTGCCTCATACCCTACCTGCAGCTATACAAAATCACAGCCCACTGGAGAAGGAAACTGCAACCCACTCCAGTAACATTGCTAAGAAAACTTTATGGGCATGCACAACCAGAAACATAACGATATCGAACCGGAAGATGATCGAAATAGAGTAGCCCTCATAGTCAATAAAAAGGGTGGCCAAAGCAGTGCTCAGGTACATCACAGTAATCCAAGTCTATGCTCCAACCATGGATGCGGAAGTTGTCCAGTTCTATGAAGATATTAAACACATCATATATATAACACCAAGAAAATATGTTAGTATTATCAAAGGAGATTGGAATGCTAGGGAACTAAAAGACACTTGTAGTTGGGAAGCTTTTAGAAGGGTTAATAAGGGACAGAATACAAGAATATGTCTATTTGAACAGGATCATAGGTAGCAGTCAACATGGATTTATGAAGGAAAGGTCGTGTCAGACCAATCTAATTAGTTTTTATGAGGAGGTTAGTAGGAACTTGGATCAGGGCAACTCGGTGGATGTAGTCTTTTTAGATTTTTCAAAGGCATTTGATACAGTGCCACATGGAAGACTAGTGAGCAAACTAAGGGATACAGGAATTGCAGTAAATATCTGCTCATGGATCGAGAGCTGGCTAAAAGACAGGAAGCAAAGGGTTGTTGTAAATGGAACATACTCCGATTGGTCTAATGTGATAAGTGGGGTTCCTCAGGGCTCAGTATTGGGTCCTCTCCTTTTTAACATATTTATTAATGACATTGAAGTAGGACTCGAATGTAGTGTCTCCATTTTTGCTGATGACACTAAGTTGTGCAAGGTAATAAAATCAGATAATGATGTACTTTGCATAAATTAGAGAAATGGGCGGCTAAATGGCAGATGAGATTTAATACAAATAAATGTAAGGTTATGCATTTGGGAAGGAACAATAGCCAAGCAATCTATAATCTTAACGGAGCAAATATAGGGGTATCAGATATTGAAAGGGATTTGGGAGTACTAGTGGACAACCACCTAGGTAACAGCGCTCAAAGCCAAGCAGTGGCTGCAAAGGCAAATAAAATATTAGCATGTGTTAGGAAGGGTATAGAAGCCAGGGAAGAAGATATAATTCTGCCACTATACAAATCTCTAGTACGCCCTCATTTGGAATATGGAGTACAATTTTGGGCACCACCTCACAAAAAAGACATTTTAGAGCTGGAAAAAGTACAGAGAAGGGCTACAAAACTAATAAGGGGAATGGAGGGGCTAAGTTATGAAGAAAGACTAGCAAAATTAAACTTATTTTCGCTAGAAAAAAGGCGTCTAAGAGGAGATATGATTACGTTATTTAAATACATCCAGGGTCAATATAAGGCTTTGTCAAGTGAACTTTTTGTAGCAAGAGATTTTCAACTGACAAGAGGACATCCGTTGAGGTTAGAGGAAAAAAGATTTCACCTTAAACAAAGAAAAGGGTTCTTCACAGTTAGGGTGGTTAAACTGTGGAATTCTCTACCAAAGGAGGTGGTGACAGCGAATTCGATAGACAACTTCAAAAAGGGGTTAGATATATTTCTGAATAAAGAGGGCATTCAAGGCTATCCTAGATAACTAGCAAGGAATATTGATCCAGGGAGAAATTTGATCGCCAGTTTCTGGGGTCAGGAAGGAATTTTGCTTTTTTTCCCCCTTATGAGACAATTGGCAAAGTTTCAATGGGTTTTTTTTTTATGTTTGCCTTCCTCTGGATCAATTAACAATAATTAACAATTAACAATAATAATAAATAGTCCAAATTAAAAAGATCAATAGAGATCTAAAAAGGTTGAACTTGATGGACTAACTCTTTATTCATTCTCCAATACTATACTATTAATAATTATTTAATCAATAATTTAATTAATAACTAATCCGCATATTGCAGATCAGAGGAGATCTTAACAGGTTGAACTTGATGGACTGAAAGTCTTTTTTCAACCTTAATTACTATGTAACTATGTAACTATGTAACTATGTAACTTGGAATAACTGGCAAGTTTGGCCTTGATGTACAAAATGAAACAGGTCAGAGATTAGTATAATTCTCAAGATTATTCTATGGTCATAGCAAATACCATCTTCCAACAGCCTACAATACAATTCTACACATGGATAGCCCCAGACGTACAACATAGAAATCAGATTGACTATATACATTGCAGCCAAAGATGGAGGAGCTCTATACAATAGCAAAAACAAGACCTGGAGCTGACTGTGGCTCAGACCATGCAAAGTTCAGAATTAAACTGAAGAAAAGAGGCAAAATCATTAGACCACGTAGATACAAAATAAATAACATCCCTTGTGAATGTGCAGTAGAAGTAACAAATAGATTTAAAGGACTAGACATGGAAGATAGAATGTCTGAAGAACTTTGGGCAAAAGGTTATCCAAGACGCAGCAACAAAGAATATTCCTAAAAGAAAGAAAAGTAAGAAGGCAAACTGGCTATCTGATGAGGCATTAGAAGTAGCCCAGGAAAGAAGCTAGGCAAAAGGTAGTGTAGATGGGAAAAGATTTGTCCAACTAAATGAAGAGTTCCAGAGTATATCAAGAAGAGACAAGGAAGCATTCTACAATGAGTTATGTAAAGAGATAGAAGATAACAAAATGGGTAAATCAAGAGATCTCTTCAATAAAATTAGGGATCTCAAAGGCACCTTCCTTCCATGCCAAAGTGAGCATGATAAAAGACAAAAATGGTAGGGAATAAGCAGAAGAAGATCAGATAAAGAAGAGGTAGCAGGAATGCACTGAAGATCTACATGGAAGGATCTTAACAGCAGTGATGACCTCAATAGTTTGTCCAATGATCTGGAGCCAGACATCTTGGAGATGTGCCCAAAGATGTCTTGCTGATAATAAGGCTGCAGGAGTTGATGAAATCCCAATTGAACTATTCCAAATTCTACAAGATGATGCTGTGAAAGTGTTGCTTGCCTTATGCATACACATTTGGAAAACTCAACAATGGCCAAAGGACTGGAAAAGGTCAGTCTACATCCCAATCCCAAAAAAAGGCAGTGCCAAAGAGTGCTCAAATTATCGAACAATTGCACTAATTTCACATGCCAGCAAGGTAATGCTTAAGATTCTACAAGCTCAAGTCTAACAATATATGGACTGGGAACAACCAGATGTGCAAGCTGGGTTCCGCAGAGGAACCCAGCTTGCACAAGAGATCCAATTGCCAATGTCAGATGAATAATAGAGAAAGCAAGAGACTTCCAGAAAAGCATTTGCTTCTGCTTCATAGGCTATTTTAAAGCCTTTGACTGCGTGGATCACAACAAAATGTTGCATATTCTTAAAGAGATGGGAGTACAGATCATCTCATCCTCCTCCTGAAGAATCTGTGCCAAAAAGCAAAGGTCAGAACCAATCACAGGACAACAGAATGGTTCAAGATCATAAAAGGAGTGCGACAAGGTTGTATATTGTCACATTATTTAATCAACTTATATACAGAGTACATCATGTGTAAGGCCGGACTGTATGAATCCAAAGCGGAATCAATATTGCTGGAAGAAATATCAACAACCTAAATTAATATGCAATCACTATGTAATTTTCAACCAAAATTACTATTAAACCTCAGATACGCCAATGATGCTACTTTAATGGCTGAAAGTGTGGAGGACCTATTTATAAGGGTGTAAAAGGGTGTGCAAAAGTTGACCCGCTGCTCAACCTTAAAAAGACAAAGATCGTGGCAAATGGCAATCTCAGTTCCTGGCAAATAGACGGGGAGGAAGTGGAGGCAGCGGAAGCAGTGACAGATTTTGTTTTCCTGGGATTCAACATATCTGCAGATGGTGAGTGTAATCATGAAATTAAAAGATGTTTATTCTGGGGAGAAAAAACATGGCATGCTTGGACAAGCTAGTTACATAGTAATTGAGGTTGAAAAAAGACTTCCAGTCCATCAAGTTCAACCTTTTAAGATCTCCTCTGATATGCAGTATGCGGATTAATTGTTAATTAATTGAATCCAGAGGAAGGCAAACAGAAAAAAAACAAGTGAAACTTAGCCAATCTTCTCAAAGGGGGGGGGGGGGACAATTCCTTCCTGACCCAGATACTCGCAATCGGATTCTTCCCTAGAACAATACTCTCTCTCTAATTATCCAGGATAACCGTGAATTCCCTTTCTTATTAGAAATAAAACCAGTCCTCTTTTAAAGTTATCTATCAAATCCGCTGTCACCATCTCCTTTGGAAGAGAATTTCACAGATTAACCACCCTTACTGTGAAGAACCCTATTTCTTTCTTTAAGGTGGAATCTCTTTACTTCTAACCTCAAAGGATGTCCTTGTGTCAGTGAGAAATCTCTTGGCACAAAATGCTCACTTGACAAATGTTTATACTGACCCTGGATGTATTTATATAAGGTTATCATATCTCCTCTTAGATTCCTTTTTTTCTAGATAAAAAAAGCCTAATTTGGTTAGTTTTTCTTCATAACTTAGCCCCTTCATCCCCCTTATTAGTTTTGTTGCCCTTCTCTGTACCTTTTCCAGCTCTAAAATATACTTTTTATGAAGTGGTGCCCAAAATTGTACTCCATATTCCAAATGAGGGCGTACTAGAGATTTGTATAGTGGCAGAATTATATTTGCTTCCCTTGCTTCTATACCCTTCTTAATACATGCTAATATTTTATTTGCCTTTGCAGCTGCTGCTTGGCTTTGAGCACTGTTACCTAGGTGGTTGTCCACAAGTACTCCCAAATCCCTTTGAATATCTTATAACCCTATATTTGCTCCATTAAGATTATAAATTGCATGGCTATTTTTCCTTCCCAGATGCATAACTTTACATTTATTCGGAATAAATCTCATCTGCAATTTAGATGCCCATTCCTCTAGTATATCTAGTAAAGATATAAAACTATCAATAAAGGTCTGTATAGTTAGGACTATGGTATTCCCAGTAGTAACACACAGATGTGAGAGCTGGACCATAAAGAAGTTTGAGTGTCGTAGAATTAACACCTTTGAATTGTGGTGTTGGCAAAAACTATTTGGAGACCCTTGGGGCCTCATTCTATTAGCGGCCGCAGCCGTTACGGGGCCGCAAGGACCGGCCGCAAGCTATTCGGCTATTCTATTCCCTTACGGCCGGAGGCTTGCGGCCGGTGCCTTGCTATCTCTTGCGGCCGCTCGCGCCAGAGGAAAGCCTTTGATCTAAAACGGCCGCAAGAGTTTCGGCCGTAAGAAATTCCTATTTGCAATTCAATTGCTCCGGGAAACCTCTCTGCAAGGGTAAAAACGAGCCGCTGCTTACTTGCAGGAAAGAGGTCCCGCTAGCACCAATTAAGCACATAAAATAGCCCAAATAAAGCCATCCTGCACTTTGAGAAGACTATGAAGGGATTTTAGGTGTTAGAAAAAATAGCACATAATTATCCTATACTCAAATCCGTAAAATATTTTATTTTTAATATCCGTAAAATATCCATGTAAAAAGTCCAGAGTGCTTGGAGCACCTCAGACACACCCACGCCGGAAAATAAACAGTTAATTTGAACTCGGGTTTGGGCTGATGTGCAAGCTTGAGAGTGGGTTTCTTTTAATCCTCATGTCCCCCAATATGATCCCTAGCATTTACAGAGCTGTACAGTGCAGGCTTGAATTTATTTTTGCGTTTTTAGATTTCTGCGCTTACAGCCGGTTCCAAGATATGGCCGTAAGATGAGATCCTTGCAGGGCCGTATAATAGAATCGCGAGTTAACAGAACCCTGCAAGGAATCGCAGCCTTACGGCCGATTTACGGCCGCTAATAGAATGAGGCCCTTGGTCTATAAGAAGATCCAATAAATCAATACTTCAGAAAATCAAGACAAACTGTTCACTAGACGGTATGATTATGAGGCTGAAGCTCAAATGTTTTATGCATATTATGAGACGGCAGGATTCCTTAGAGAAGACTCTGATGCTGGGAAAGCTTGTACGCACAAGTACCAGGCTTGCTGCATTCCAAGGGGTCACAGAGAGCCAGACACAACTGAACAACAACAACTCTTGCTATACATTAGTCCTCGTGCTGTGCACCAGAAGGGTACTCCAAATTATTAGTATTATTCATATGGTTCCTACAGCACTAACCTCTCTATACAGTATATATGAACCAAACCACTTACTCAGATCTCCAGTATCACATCATTTGCAATTATTATTGTTACTAGCGACTTGCCCGTCAAAAATGACGGCATGATTTCGTTTTATACTATATTTCTGTTTGGTACTGTACTATCTCTCTATGTACCATATGTGTTTTTCTATACAGCTCCTGTCTGTTTTGAGAGTTTGTACCAAATATGTAATAATTCAGTCAAGCATTAAAAAAAACATACTTTTTTATGAAATCCAGTTTGTCTTTTTTTTTTCTCTAAACCAATAATGTACAATATCTGTATATGAAACAGCAAACCTTTATTTTATGTAATATACATGAATCTCCTACCAATGTACAACTACTATTTTGACATGTGATGTTCAAAGTGGAATAATTACCCCTTAAACTATAAATGTTTTTATTACATTAAAATATTTTTTTTTATCTTTAAACAAATACTGAACACTATCCTCTTTTTGAACTGCAACCATTTTTTTTTTTTTTTTTTACTATACATGAAGATACTAACAATGTGCAACAAATATTCTTACATGTCATATTACATATATATATTTTTTTGTACAATAATAAAACATTTTCTATCTGCTAATCTCTCTTCACAAAGTACATCAGCAGATAAATGTCCAGTTACACTGTTCATCACCTGTGGAGAAAGTGAGAAAGATCTGGAAAATTTCCAGTATATATAGCCTTAGGCACGAGAAAAACTGTTCGTTTTGTTGGAAAAAGCAGAGCTTACACTCTGTTTTGCGTTGTAGCTGCAATTTTCAGCCTTACTGCGTGAAAACATTTGCGGGTCTCGTGATAAGCGCCGTTGGTTAATTTTTTCAAAGTCTTGTGTGCCTCACGATGAGCGCCTAAGTGTTCCTGCTTTCAGCCTCATTTTGAGTTTGTTTCCAAATAATTACGGGTTTACGGACGCCATTTTTGTCCTCGCTTAACCGATTTTACATTTTCTGGAAACGACAATTAAACCTCAAATTAGCTTGTAAGTAAAAAATTTTAAGTTATTTGCGTCTTCTGCAGTCTTCTGGCGGCTTCCGAGTTACGGGGTTGAAAATAATGGTGCCCGTTAAAGTCGTGTTGCATGGCTCACGCTCATCGTGTTACTGGCAATGAGCACAGTTGGTGCTCATTGAAAGCCTTTTTCAGTCTTCTGTGCCTCACGATGATCCCCTTTGGCGCTCATCATGGGCCTGGCAAGTTTTGCGTGGCTCGCGTTGAGCGCCAAAGGCCTACGGCCTATGGGCCTGGCAATTAGCACATTTGACACTCATTGCCAGGCCTTTTCAAGGTCTTGCGGGCCTCACCATAAATGCCTTTGGCGTTCATCGTGGGCTTGGTACACTTTAACAAAAACATTCATTACCCAATTAACATTGCAAAACCCATAGAAGTTTGGAAAAAAAAATTACGAGCCGAAACACTTTACAAAGGAAAGCTCAGACTTAGGAAAAAAAATACGAGGTCTAAAAAATACGAACTTAACGACCGAACCACGCACATCCAAAAACACAAAAAAGCACAGAATAAAAAAAAAACATTTAAAAATATCACAGACACCACTGGGGGACAGGCAGGGCATCTGTTTGGGGTTGGTTGCCAATTTCAGTTGGATTTCCATAAATTTAAAAATTGAAAAATCGCTAAAGCGAGAGAAAAAATGGCGGACAGAAAAAACGAAAACGAGGCTAAGCACGTAAAATTACAACACCTACTGGTAACACTCACTGAAACTCAGTAACACTTCATACAGCTCGTAACATACATCATGCGCTCCATAACACATACAAACTTGCGGACATTTTATATGCAAGAACTAAGTAATTTGCGCAAAATGGAGCCTGGAACGCAAATTGACGGATGTAACGCAAATAGCGCATGCTACAAATCTATAAATACTGCTAACTTTCCAGAAATGTCTACATTTGATGAACAGTGTGACTGGACATTTCACTGGTGGCATTACTTCTGAAGCAACTTCATTATAACTTTAAATCTGCAAATTACTAAAAAGAGGTAAGCTATAATTAATAAAAAAAATAATACATTATCATTTTTATATTTACAATAAAAAAATGCAAAGGACAATGTTATTCACATACAGTAATATTTCAAATATATCTAAAGTTTGACCATTCATTAATATCAATTAATAACAAATAAAAAAAATTAAGCTCAAATATTGACACAAAAAAAATGTACTGAAGAAATTAGAAGCCATTATTCACGTATAGTAAAATTTCAAAGAGACATAACTGTTTATGTGGGCTAAAATGCAAGATATTTTAAAGGAACAAAAAAGGAGACATTTCTACAACAACATAGCTTTTATTAACATATTTTTTACAACCTAATTTATGCTTTTAGAAAAAAAATAGATGTACATATATATTTACACTGCATTTCACAATTTGCTTTTTTCAAAAGTCTCTGCCTGAACAGTGTCACTGAATAATTTGCAGCACTGCACGGTTTAACACAGACTGTCAAATCTGCAGCAATTTACAGACAAGAAATTAAAATCAACAGGTAATGTATAAAACTCAATTTCGTTAACAAAAAAAAAATTGCAGTGACTCAAAACAAAACATTTTTTTTTACAATATTTCAACATTTCCATTTCTGTCTATCTTTTTCAACAGACACTGCCTGAAGAGTGTTGCAGGAAGATTGGCAGCACAACGAATAATTCTACAGAAAAGGTACAGTATAACAAGTAAAAAACAAAAAACATATGTCCTGTTTGGTGTACGCCAATGTCAAAATGCACTAACCCTAATGTTAACACACATACAAAAGAGAATATCACAAAACAAAAAAAATGTAATCCATAATGACAATAGTGGTGCAGACAAAACAGAATACTACAAATGTTGTTAACAGATATAAAATGAAAAATATATTCTGTTTTCTATTTCACAACCTATAAGCCTAACCCCAGAACCAAAACACATCATCTCAACAGCGGTGTACACAAAACAGGATACTATAACAAATATTGTTAACACATATAAAATGGAAGGATATATCCTGTTTTCTTGGCACCAAACTGAAACACTAACACCATAACCTAAACCTCTAATGCCAACTGGGGTGCACACAAAACAGGAAACTACAACAAATGTTGTTAACACATACTAAATCAAAGAATATATCCTGTTTTGTGTGCACCAACCTCTAAGTCTAACCTCATAACCTAAACCTATAATGACAACAGTGGTGCACAAAAAACAAGATTAATACAACAAATGTTCTTAAAACATAATAAATGCAAGGATCTATCTGGTTTTATATTCACACTCTCTAAGCCTAACCCCATAAGCTAAAACTCTCTGAATACATACAAAATGGAAGTATATATCCTGTTTTATATGCTCTTAGTGCAAAAACAAAAATATTTACATTTTATTTTAACATTTCCATCTCTCTATTTAATTCGCAACAGACCCTGCCAGAAGACTCTCAACATCTCAACAGCAATTTCAACGCAACATATTTGAAGAAAAAAAGTACAGTATTACACGTAACACAAAAAATATATATATATCATAAATTCATAATGCCTATAGTGGCGCACACAAAAGAAGATACTACAACAAATGTTGTTAACAGATATAAAATGAAAAATATAGTTACATAGTTACAGAGTAATTAGGGTTGAAAAAATACTTTCAGTCCATCAAATTCAACCTTTTAAGATCTCCTCTGATCTGCAATATGCGGATTAAATATGAATTAATTAGTTGTTAATTAATTATTAATCAATTATTTAATTTTTTTTTTTATTATTAATTATTTACTCCAGAGAAAGGCAAACAGAAAAAAAAAACAAGTGAGACTTAGCCAATCGCCTCAAAGGAAAAAAAAATAATAATAATTCCTTCTTGACCCCAGACACCGAATTTCTCCCTGGATCAATACTGTCTCTCCAATTATCCATGATAATCATGAATTCCCTTTTTAATTAGAAATAAATAAGATTTACCACCCTTACTGTGAAGAACCATTTTCTTTCTTTAAGGTGGAATCTTTTTACTTCTAACCTCAAGGGATGTCCTCTTGTCAGTTGAAAACCTCTTGACACAAAAAGCTCCCTTGACAAATCTTTATAATAACCCTGGATGTATTTATATAAATGTATTTATATAAATATCTCCTCTTAGACACCTTTTTTCTAGAGAAAATAAGATTAATTTGGTTAGTCTTTCTTCATAACTTAGCCCCTCTATCCCCCTTATTAGTTTTGTTGCCCTCCTCTGTACCTTTTCCAGCTCTAAAATGTCCTTTTTATGAAGTGGGGCCCAAAATTGTACTCCATATTCCAAATGAGGGCATACTAGACATTTGTTTAGTGGCAGAACTATATTTGCTGCTCTTGCTTTTATACCCTTCTTAATACATGCTAATATTTTATCTGCCTTTGCAGCTGCTGCTTGGCTTTGAGCACTGTTACCTAGGTGGTTGTCCACAAGTACTCCCAAATCCCTTTCAATAACTGATACACCTAGATTTGCTCCATTAAGATTATAAATTGCATGGCTATTTTTCCTTCCCAGATGCATAACTTTGCATTTATTCATATTAAATCTCATCTGCCATTTAGATGCCCATTCCTCTATTTTAAGTAATTCCCTTTGGAGGGAAAGCACATCATTATCTGATTTAATTACCTTGCACAACTTCGTGTCATCAGCGAAAATGGAGACACCACACTCCAAACCCACCTCTAAGGCATTAATAAATATTATAAAAAGGAGAGGACCTAATACTGAACCCTGAGGAACCCCACCACATTAGTCCAATCTGAGTATGTTCCATTTACAACAACCCTTTGCTTCCTGTCTTTTAGCCAGCTGTCAATTCATGAGCAGATATGTAGTGCAATTCCTGTATCTCTTAGTTTGCACAATAGTCTCCCATGTGGCACTGTATCAAAAGCCTTTGCAAAATCCAAAAAGACTACATCCACTGAGTTGCCTTGATCCAGGTCCCTACAAACCTCCTCATAGAAACTAATTAGATTTGTTTGACATGACTTATCCCTCATAAATCCATGTTGACTCCTACTTATAATCATGTTCAAATAGATATATTCTTGTATATTATCCCTTATTAACCCTTCTAAAAGCTTCCCCACTACAGAAGTGAGACTCACTGGTCTATAATTCCCCGGATTTGCTCTTGCTCCCTTTTTAAATATAGGTATCACATCTGCTTTTCTCCAGTCATCTGGTAGAGACCCTGTGTTGAGTGAATCTTGGAAAATTAAATATAATGGTTTGGCTATTACAGAACCCAGTTCCCTCAGTACCCGTGGATGTATTCCATCAGGACCCTGGGGAATATATTCTGTTTTCTATGCCACAACCTATAAAACTAACCCAACACACAAAACACATCATGTCAACAGTGGCAGACACAAAACACGATACTACAACAAATGTTGTTAACACATATAAAATGGAACAATATATCCTTTTTTCTGTGCACCAAACTCAAAGCCTAACCCCATAACCTAAACCTCTAATGTCAACCGGGGTGGGCACAAAACAGTATACTGCTACCAATCTTGCTAACACATATAAAATCCATAAATAAATACTGTTTTGTGTGCACCAACCTCTAAGCCTAACGCAATAACCTAAACTTCTAATGCCAACTGTGGTGCACACAAAACAGGATACCACAACAAATGTTGTTAATACATACTAATTCAAATAATTTATCTTGTTTTATATGCAACAACCTGTAAGCCTAACCCCATAACCTAAACCTATAATGACAACAGTGGTGCACACAAACCAGAATAATACAACAAATGTCCTAAAAATATAATAAATGCAAGGATCTATTCTGCTTTATATGCACTACTCTCTAAGGCAAACCCCATAAGCTAAACCTCTCTGTATACATACAAAATGGAAGAATATATCCGGTTTTATATGCCGTTACTTAAAAAAAAAAATATTTACATGTTATTTTAACATTTCCATCTCTCTTTAATTTTCAACAGACACTGCCTGAAGACTCTCATCATCTCGACAGCAATTTCAACACAAAAAAACACTGCTGTTTACACATATCAAATGGAAGTACCTATCCTGTTTTGTGTCTGCCTTTGTACAAACGGACTGTACACTAACTAACTACTCTAACATAGCCTCATAACCGTAAACCCCCATTAACAACATTGGCGCATGCAAAACAGGATAGTAAGAAAATAAATAAAGCCCTACCCAAACCCCTAATTTTGCTGCACAAAAACAGAAAACCACAATGCTCTTAATATATACAAAATGGAAGGATATATCATATTTCTGGTGCATCTAAGCCCAACTCCATACGCCAAAACACCTAATGACAATAGGAGCGCACAAAAAACACAACTAAACATGTAATATCAACACTGTCACAAACAAAACACGATAACACAAAAAATCCTGTTCTCATATACAAAATAGAAGGAACTATCAGATTTGCTGTGCGCCTATCACAACATACACTGTAACCTAACAAATCTTATAAGTCTAACTTCACAAACAGAACCTCATAATGCAAACAGTGGTGCACACAAAACAGGATATGAGAAAAGAAAAAAAGTTAAATAATTAATGAATAAACAAAGGACGAAAAGTACTAATGGACTACTTTTATTTACAGATTAATATGGCAGATACTGACAAGAAACAGGAAAAGAAAAGACGTCAAACTAGAGAATGTCAAAGAACATGGGGCAGATCATCATACACCTGACAAGAAGGAAATTCAACGATAAAAAGAAAGGGAAAGACTCGCAAGCAAAAGACTACCAGCTGACAAACTAACATCCAACCCCAAGAAGGCAACTAAAAAACAAAAGCATTTAGAAAATGTTCCTGAACAATCAGATAAGAATTCTAATGATGATGTAGTCAGTCACATTGATATATCTTCTAACAATTGTCCTTTGTTTAAATATTTAGCAGTAGAGGTTCATAATTGTGGTAATATGAATATTGTCAGTTTTGTGGGGCTTATCATTTCCAACAGGAAAGACCCAGAGATGGCCAGTTCGTTAGTTGCTGTCAAAAAGGCAAGGTAAGACTTCCAGAAAGACCAGAAATTCCCAACATATTTAAAAAAGTATTTGCCTTCTTTTTCTAACTACGTAAATTTCAAAACAAACATAAGATCCTACAATAGTGCCATATCCTTTGCATCTATGGGTGCAACATTAGCTGCTAATGTGCTAATGTGCCAGGACATGGACATGGCCCTTACTGTTTCAAAGTACAAGGATAAATTTACCATTGTACTTCTCATTTACATCCAGAAGAAGGGGAGCAAAGAAACTGTGCTCAACTATATATCCTAGATACTATGAAAGCTGTTGAACAATGTATGCAGCTTCCAGAAAATAAATAATGCTTACCCATTGTTTTTATAGAGCTTGATAAAATTATGGCCCAAAACCTGTACACGCAAGCCTATAAAAAATTGTCAGAAATAGAACAAGAACAAATAACTCATGCACAATTACATCAGTTACCAATCCCAAAAGTCAATATGGTTCTTAAAAGAGATAGCCATACTGATAAACGCTGCTACAACTTACCAACATCAAATGAGGTTGCAATGGTCTTTCAAAATGATGAAGGAGAACCACCATTTTAAAGGGATATTAGAATATATCCCAGAAATGAGGAGCAACCTTTCATTAACATAAGTATCTTAAGTACAAATTTAGATCCAATGACATATCCAATTTTTTTTCCAAATGTGGAAGACGGATGGCAACCCAAATTAACACTTGAGAGTTATCCAAATTCAAAAGTACGTGTTAGAAATAACATTTCCATGCTTGAATTTAAAGTTACTCAAACTGCCATTCGAGATGGATTCAATCCCATTTTATGTGGTGGAAAACGGACACAACAATGGATCATTGATTCATATTTGCAAGTTGAAGCTAATAATTTAAACTTCATAAAATATCAACAAGATAAACTATGTGTAGAACAACATTGTGGATTGATGCATTATGTCGCTGAGGTTGCTACAACCAGAGAGCTGCCAGCTGGCAAAGCTATCATTTTACCATCTTCTTTCCAAGGACCTCCTCGCAATATGCGAGAAAGATACAATGATGCTATGGCTATTGTAACTAAATTTGGAAAACCAGATTTATTTATTACATTTACATGTAATCCACAATGACCAGAGATTGTACAGAATCTGATAATTGGACAAACTGCTTCTGATAGACCAGATTTAGTGGCAAGAGTCTTCAAAATCAAATTAACTGAATTAATACGTGACATAACCATAAAAGAGGCCTTCCATATGCACATATACTTATAATTCTTCAAGAAAAATATAAATTGGATACTGGTGATAAAGTGGATTCAGTCATTATTGCTGAACTACCAGATCCAGAAATACATGGTAGACTATATGAGATTGTAACTCATCGCATGATTCATGGACCATGTGGAGATCTTAATCCACAATCACCATGTATGGAAAATAAAAAATGTACTAAAGAATGTCCAAAAGATTATAGAGGCAAAACTATGTCAATTGTGATGGCTATCCATTATATAGTAGAAGAGGACAAACTGCCAGTATTTGTGGCAAAAAAAGAGGATAACAGATATGTGGTGCCATACAATCCACATTTACTCATGAAGTATAATGCACACATTAATGTGGAAGCTTGAACTTCGATAAAATCCATTAAATACTGTATGTCTACAAATATATTTACAAAGGCTATGATGCAGCTGTAGTTGCAGAAAATCCAGAACAAACTGAGTTATTACATGATTAGCTTGCATCTCATGTAGATGCTCGCTATGTAAGTGCGCCAGAAGCAATGTGGCGTCTTCTCAAATTTGAAATGCATGATCGCTCACATGCAGTATAATTAACAAATTAATTAATTTTTAATCCGCATATTGCAGATCAGAGGAGATCTTAAAAGGTTGAACTTAATGAACTGAAAATCTTTTTTCAGCCTAATTACTATGGCCCTCATTCAATTGCGATTTGGCCAATTGAATAGGGCCCTAAATAAGCACATAGCATATTTTTTTTCAAGAAGTTTTTAGTTAGTGAAAACCGTGCTTTTGGATAGATGCTTACTAACTAAAAACTTCTTTAAAAAAAATATGTTATGTACTTATTTAGGGCCCTATTCAATTGGCCAAAGTGCAATTGAATGAGGGCCTATGTAACTATGTAACTATGATTAGCTGTATATTTGCCCCAAAGACACTTAGTTTATTTCAATGATGGAAATGAAAGAAATGCTTTGGCACAAAGTGAGCATCGGCAAACTACACTAACTGCGTGGTTTCAATTAAATTGTACTGACTTGGAGGCAAGGGAATTGTTGTATATTGGCGAAAAAGAAAAAGCCGTGGAAATAAAATTATAACTCGAATATACACTGTAAGTCCAAGAGACCTTGAACGTTTGTGCTTACGTTTACTCCTTCTAAATGTTCCTGGTGCACAAAGTTTTGAACAGTTGAGAACTGCTAATGACACAGTTTATGACACATTTAATTTAGCTGCGCGACACAGAAACTTCCTGGCTGATGATACAGAATGGGAAAGATGTCTAGAAGAAGCAGCACTGTGTCAAATGCCACGGCAGATAAGAGACCACTTTGCATTCATTTGCATCTTCTCAAATGCTCCAGATGCATTAGCTTTGTGTGACAAATTTAAAACAAATATGTCTGAAGACTTTTTGCAACGATACAGTGAGCCTATTGCAGAATTAAAAGCATTAATTGAAATTCAAGAGGTCTTTCTCTCTCATGGATTAAATTGTGCAAGTTTTAATCTGCCAAATCCAGGAATCATAGATGAAATAAACTTTGAAGACTATGATATTCAGCTTCAAAACCAAAGAACACAAGAAAGACTTGCAACTTTAAATACCTTACAATTGCAAGCATTTAACGCCATAATAAGTGCACTAGAGGATGACTTGCTCAAAGAGCGTTATTTCTATCTAGATGGACCTTGTGGACCAGGAAAAACTTATCTATATAATTTATTGATGAGTTTTGTTCACACACAAGGTCAAATAGCACTGGCATTTGCAACAATTGCCGCACTTTTGTTAGAAGGTGGAAGAACTGTGCATAGTGGATTTAAACTGCCTGTTCCTATTCTGGAAACATCAGTGTCGGATATAAGAATTAAATCTTTACAAGCAAAAAAATTAAGAAAAGTAAATTAATTATCATCGATGAAGCTACAATGATGTCATGCCATGCTCTACAATGCATTGATCGTTTGTTGCGTGAAGTCATGGATAATGATTTGCCTTTTGGTGGAAAGGTCATGTTGTTGGGTGGAGATTTTAGACAAACATTACCTGTTGTTGTCCATGGTAATCAAACAGACATTGTAGAAACATGTATTAAGTCAAGTAAACTATGGAAACTCTTTACTCACCTCTAATTAGAACAAAATATGAGATCACAAAGATAAAATTAATTCAATGAGTGGCTCATCAAAATTGGAGAAGGAAAAACTGAAGTAATTCAGAATTTACCCGATAATACCGTGGAAATTCCATCTCATATGATTTGGAAACAGGACATTATATCGGCTATATTCCAAAATACAATAAGTTAACGACGATTATGCAGAGCTTGTAAAAAAAGTAATATTAACTTAAAAAAATAAAGATGCATTGCTTCTGAGTAATGAAATATTAAAATTAATAGATGCACCACAAAAAAATTATCAAAGTGCTGATTCTGTATTTGGTGATAACAAAGAAACTCAGACAAACTTTTCAACTGAATTTATTAATTCATTAACTCCATCTGGAATGCCACCACATATTTTGCAGCTAAAAAAAAGGTGCAATTATCATGCTACTGCAAAATATGAACCCCAAAAAAGGGCAATGTAATGGGACCAGATTTCATAAATGCAGAAATTCTCAATGGTACCCATAAAGGTGAAAGAGTTTTCATACCAAGAATAGATTTGGCACCAAGAGAAAGTATCTTGCCTTTTGTACTTCAGAGAAGACAATTTCCCATCATCATGGATTTTGCCAGACCATTAATAAATCACAAGGACAAACTTTTAAATCCGTTGGAATCTTTTTAGAAGAACCAGTATTTGTCCATGGCCAGCTGTATGTTGCATTTTCAAAATGCAAGAATTCAGAGGAAAAAAAAGTTTATATTGAAAACAACAAGTCAGGGTGATTTTTAGATGATGGATGAATTTTTACAAAAACATTGTGTACTATGAAGTACTGTAAATTCAATTACAAACAAAACCATATTGCAACTAAGCCACAAAGAACCCAATTCAATAAGCAACAGTGCTCTTACATCTATGTAAAATTCACAACAAATATAGAGAACAGTGGTTTTATTTCAAGGACGCAATTTTATGTCACTCAGGCTCTTTTTAGAGGACCACTATTTCGCTAAGGAAACTCTATAAAATGGCAAAAAACATAGAGAACAATGGTTATACCCCACGGATGAACTTTGATGTCTGGCGGTCTCTTTTTAGAGGGCCACTATTTCAGTTAGGAAACTCTATGTGCCATTTTTAACAAATACAGCAGTTAAAAAAACAACAACAATAAACAGTTGTTAGATCCCATAGACAAAATTACTGGGCTCTTTTAAAGGGAACCACTTTGACAGACAAAACAAAAAAAATGGAATGTCTTGGAAGTCACTTTTGCCACGATTGGCCCCACAAAACAGTTATCTTGCATTTTGTTATCTTTACGGTTTCCATTTTAATACGTTAAGTTCATGTTTGGAATGTTAAAATTCGATTTTCAAAGTACTGAAAAGTTGCTTCATTCTATATAATTAAGGTTTAATGTTAGTAGCAGGATCATCATTTGTTGCAAAATTAAAATGTTTTATGTTATAGAGAGTATTGATCCAGGGAGTAATCTGATCGCCAGTTAATGGGGTCAGGAAGGAATTCATTTCCCCCCCCACTTTGAAACAATTGACAAAGTTTCACTGGGTTTTTTTGGTTTGCCTTCCTCTGGATTCAATATTCAAGGTCACTATATTTTTAAATGATTACATTTTAAATGTTATTAACTTATGTTAATGTTTGCATTGTTAACATTGTATTTTACAAGGTTTGAAAAGTTGATTTCTTGAATGTTATTATGGATTTATGACAGTAGCAGCAGAATCAATTGTTACAAATTTAAATGTATTATTAAATGGACAGGATTCATCCAGGGAGCAATCCGATCGCCAATTACTGGGGTTAGGAAGGAATTTATTTTTTTACTGTGAGACTCTCTGTGAAGCTTCGGCTAGAGCATTCTGATCAGAGGGTTTTTTCTGCAACTCCTGTGATATACTAGTGATTGTGGCCTCCTGATTTACTTAGTGCACAGTGAATTTTTTGCGCCTCGACTTGTACTGTGGTATCTACTTTCACTCTCTATTTCCAGCCCTGAGAGCTCCTGCCTAACACTGCTGAGGACACTCTCCATGTTATGAAGTTGGACTTATTTCTCTCTCATCAACACTAACAAAGCACGCAGTTGGTCCGTCATCACAACCAGATGGGGGGCTGGTGTCTGCTCCCTTCCTCAGCCTTTTCTGCAGAGTCTACATCTTCCCCTCTTTAGGTTCATCATCAACATAATTTTCATTATCTTCATCATCATGACCTTTATTATGGGACAGCAACTTCTCAGGCTGTTTCTCTTCTCCCTTTTCATCACAATTTATTTTATATTCCTGCAAACTGTCTTGAGCCCAAAGATTTGCAAAGGCTGATAACCTGATGATCCAATAGGCTGGGTGATAATTCTCACAACCCTGTATCAGCTTCATATGCTCAACCTGCTTTGTTCTGGTACATTATCCTTCATAGGCTCCACAAGCATTATGGCCCCCAGGGCTGCTTCTAGCTCTTGTAACGGCACGTCATTTGTACCATTGTGCTTCCAATCCTGTAGGGTCTGTGACTCTTTATCTCTACTAGGAAGGTTCTCTCAGAATTTTTTTTTGCTGGAATGTCTCCAGCTGTTCAGCAAACTCAGGGTTAACCTCAACATATAGGGATTTTCTGGAAGGAGGCCTGCTTCAGTACGGGAAATAGGAAGCAACAGTGCATGTCTGCAACTACTCAACTCCCGCTCATACTCCTCTGGTGGTCTAACATTGACCATTCATGAAATCTTTCTGGTCTGGGCTTTTGGAGGTGATATCACTCCCAGCTCTAAAGCGCCTCAAAATTCTACCCCAGCAAAGCTGTCATCACAATAATTATTACCTATATCTCTTCATACCATATTTAAAACCTCAGCGGTATCCACTTAAGGTAGATTTTTAAGTAGGTAAAACAGGCAGTCTAGACATGTTATTTGTCTAGCAATGTACATGTAGATGACATAAGAAATGATCAGACAGATCTCAGTCTTCTCAACATCACTTATTAGATTTGATTCAGTTTAAAATGTTGTTGACTACTGAAATAGTAAAATGCTTAAAAACTTAAAGGCCTCAGAGGCTCATGATGTAAAAATAAATTGTCTTAACGATTGGGTAATTATCTCAGACATACATCTGGAATTGTCAGTTTCCTGGATCACTTATAATGATATTGTACACATGGGGCATTGTGGTTTTGATAAGCAGATGGAAGAATCAGACTAAAAGTATGTTACTGACTGGCTGATGGCTTTCAGAAACACGAGCACAGATTGTACATTTGGAGGTCATTTCTTGAAGGGATACTGAAATTTCATAGTATAACATGCTCAGTTAAAGAACTGAATTGAAAATGGGCTCATTATTTTAGAAAGATAAATAAAACTTGAATTTATTACCTATTGCATATAGTTATGGGCATGTGGAAGGGAGCTATGGTTATGAAAGGGCCAATATAGTTGTCAAAATATAGTATTTAATTTATTTATTTTATAAATTAATTTGCAGGAAAATCATTATTTGTAGAAAATAAAGTCAATGGTGCATTTCTAAAATGTTACCATTTTCTCCACAACTATTAGTCTTCCAAGGTGTGAAGAGAGATATGCCCCAGAGGCACGAGGCAGAGGTGATGAGGTATATTTGTCTGATCACTATAAAAAAGTGTATATATTATTATATTATTACTTATTGTTATATTATTATGTTATTATATTATTACTATGGGTGTATTTAGGTTTTATGCTGCCCTAGGCACCCTCTACTTTCAGCTCCTCACGTTTTTTTTTACGTTGATTTATATAAATAATAACTGTACTATTTATACCTGCATATCTGTTTTTTTTTTCTCTATTTTTTTCTCATTTCTTCTCTATGCAGTTAAATAATAAGAGGTATTGGTCTTCATATATATGCTCTAAAAACTGATAAAGGAAGGGTGGAGGAACAGGAGATATAGCAAACCATGTAGATGGAAAGTAGAAATATGAGAAGAGAAAAAAGAAAATTAGTAATGATAAAAAATAATAAAAAAATGTAAATAGAGACGGAATGAGGAGACGAAAAGATGGAGAGATCGAAAAAAAAATTAAAATGATATTCATGAGGTAAAAAGGCACCCGGCCTTCCGCCTCAGCTGAATAGCGCGCCGTCATCAGGGCGCCGAGAACTGCGCTCTGATGACGCTCCAGTCTGCATCCCAGCCTGCTTGACAAGGTAAGGGGCTGACAGTATACAATGATCTCTATATGTGCAGTACACACTGCTATCCACATACAATACACACTACTCTATACATACAGTACACACTGCTCTACATATACAGTACAGTACACTCTACAAGTTACACATCCATGTTGGATGACCAGTGTCCAGGAACAACCAAAATACTCAGGGACACCCAAAATTACCAGGGACTGTATGTGTAACTTGTATTGTGTACTGTATGTGTAGAGCAGTGTGTACTGTATGTATAGAGTAGTGTGTATTGTACATATAGAGCATTGTGTACTGTCAGGCCCTTACCTTGTCAAGCAGGCCGGGATACAGGCTGGAGCGCAGAGCGTCATTAGAGCGCAGTTCTCTGCGCCCTGATGACAGCGTGCTATTCAGCTGCGTGAGAAGGACGTGCCACCGGTAAAAAGACGTTCTTAAAATCTGTTTACAAAAACAAGAGTTTAAGCGTATTTTTGGGACTCAAACTGCACTTTTAATATATTAGATCAACTCCACCCACACATCATAAAGGAAAATGTATTTCCCAGATAAAATATTATTGAATTACTCTTAAAATATATTGGAATGTGAGTAGCGCCCATAAAATATTACAATTATATTTTTTTTTAAAGTCTCAATGACCAAAAGCTTAATGCACAACAAATAAATTACAGAAATTGCAGTCTCAATAACTCATAAATAATATCATGTACAAATAAAGGATAATAATAATAATAATGTAAACATATAAACAGTGATAAATAAAACAAAATGCAAGTAGATAATAACAAAGGTGAAAAGATTGCAACTTTATAATAAAGCACAGATACATAGATAAAAATAACATAATAAATACAAATATAGGTAATCCAAATATAATGTATATATATATATATATATATATATATATATATATATATATATATATATTCTAATCAAATAGATTAATTCATTTTAGTATTTTGTTAACATTTACAAACTAATGAGGCTTGAGTAAATATTCACTTTGAATATGTTCAGCATTTTTTAAATTGCTACATCTTTATATCTTTATTCAGTCTAAAAGGGGAAACACTGCATAGAGTATAGATCCACATAGCCACCATATTAGATCTGTTCCCTATAGCTATCATTTCTATACCTACTAGAGAAAGGCCATTACAACTACCCCTATGTTATTCATAGAAGCAACTTGGTATACAAGGCAGAAGGGATCCTCTCCTACTTGAACACATTTGTTTCACACATTTTTAAGTTTTAGCAAATTGGTAAAAAGTTGATGTATTTGTGAAGTTTGTAACAAATGAACAATATCAGCAGCTGTGTAAGTCATGGGCAAAATATGTAATTTTGTAGATACTCTTGTGCTTGAGTGGAAGTGTTTTCCTATTTTTTCTTATCTGTTCAAGAGTTGAAAGAGGTGTAATCAGATAGAAGGATGACCGGATCTATCCTGTTATGTGCACGCACAGCACGGGAAGCCTCCTGATGCCGGACGGGCTCGCGTCCCGATGTACTCCCTAAGCCCCTAACCCTCTAACCCCCAACACCCCTTGGCGACCCTAACCCTAACTCCCTACACCAGTTACCGGCCCTAACCCTAAGACCCTATACCCCTTGCCGGCCTTAACCCTTACCTCCGAACCCTCTTAGCCTAACTCTAACCCCCTAAAAGTACCTTCTTAACACTAACCCTAAGCCCCTATACCCCTTGCCGACCCTAACTCCCTACACCACTTACCAGGCCTAACCCTAACCCGAAAACCCCTAAACACTTACCGGGCACTTACAGACAGCTACATCGGGATGTCCACAGCAAGCTTCCCAGTGCTGAAGCGTGAGTGCACATAACAGGTTAGGTGCGGATGACCTGTTAAGTCATTGGTAAATTCAGAAAAGATTTTATAACAGGGCACCTTCTCCCTACCTCTCATAGGCTCAGTATAGGCAGCTTGCAAGTATAAATACAAGCTTTGCTATGTAACCACCCCTTGTGCATTATAAAGGAAGTATGACTATTATGGCAGGTTCCATGCACTAGCAGAGTCTGTTGAAAAAGATTTTCTATTTGTATGCCTAGGACTTACGTTGCTGATAAAGTTGTTTGTTTGCTACATACTTCACAAACAAGTGCATTTTTGCTTATCCGTGACATGCTTTTAAGTGTGACATTTACATCTAAGATAAATATGTAAACTACAAATTCAATATTACTGGTAATAATGTATAGTCTATTTTGAGTAATTGTTTGTGTCATTATTTTCTAGTAATCTGATCATAGATCTTAAAGGGCAAATGAACATATATTTCTAGATCTTAAAGGGCAAATGAAAATATATTTCTGTCATCTTATTCTTTATAAGCAGTGTATGTGCTGGCCATGGTCTAGTGTAATAGGATAACCTTCAAAAATAGATACATTTTTTCATCAGCCTGGAATAGTGCAAAAATATTTTGAAGTTTACCATAATTTAAGCACAATATGATGATCATGAGATGGTTCAGATAGCCACATTGTAAGGTCAACTTTGGCAACAGTAAAAATATTAGCCTTCAAATGCCCTTATGTCCTGATGCTACCACTAGTTGGTCTAAGTGCCCTAAAGTTCGGAATAGATCATATACTGCTGATCAACGGCCATTTTCATTATTATGTCATACAGGTATATTGAAAAGCTCTTCAATGTCAGTGGTAAGTGTGGAAATAAGAGTACACTTACATGCCACACAGGCCAAGTGACCTGATTTTCCAACAGAGCTTCTCAGTAATTTGTTTTTCCACTGTAGATAAGGGTTCTGGGTATTGACATGCAAATTAGACTCAAACTTACCCCCTTGTTGCCTTTAATCCATGTAACATGGGTATCCATTTAGGACTATGTGCCCTGCTCTCAGGCAGGTTTAAGAACATACCCATAGAATAGGTTACAATGCTCAAAACCCACTCACAAACTGAAGTTTTGCCTTTATATGGGCTCATCAGCATGACGTTGGTTCCTGAACTATGAAATGAGGCTGGAAAGAGGCTGACCAGACACTAAAAAGCCTTATTAAATTGCGATTCGGCCAATTGAAAAGGGCTCTATATAAGCACATAGCATATTTTTTTACGGACATTTTTAGTTAATGAAGACCTTGCTTTTGGATAGAAGTTCACTAACTTTAAACTCCTGTCAAAAAAAAATGCTATGTGCTTAAATAGAGCCCTTTTCAATTGGCCGAATTGCATTTTAATAAGGTTGTAAATATGTATGGTGGGTAGAAAGGTGATGGAACAGCCTTCCTGGGCAGGCATATGTCAGCAATGGAACATACCTAGTTTTAACTAAAGGTAAGTCCAAGGTTAACAGGAAGTTAATTTCATATTAAAAAGCATTAGAAACTGGCTATAAATGGTATTAGCAGTTTTTCTCTAGAATAAGAAATTCCTGAACTGTTTAGAATTGATTTTGTGGCCCCTGTAACTAATGTCTGGCTCAGAATACCTGTTGAGTGAGGGAGAAGGTTTTAGCTGCCAGATAACATTGTGGTCTTTATTTGGCCACTATAAAGACAGGCAAGCAGACTATATTCCTAATTAGCACATCAAAGCAGCTAATGAAAGGGACACTCAATTCAACACAATGAGGACTACGTCACAATAAAGATCTCCTAAATTCACGTTGAAATACTTTGTCGATTTTTTAAATATGTGCATTTTTCACTGTGAAATTACATAAGTCACTGACATGCCCTCTACCAGAGCCACTCTAAGTAAAAGAAAGTAAGTAAAACAAGAGTTAACCATTAAATGATAAATCTGAGCAGAGCTTGGAATGCTGGAATCACCTAAACAGGTCAGTTATGGGTTAACTGCTTTGTTCATTCCTTAGTTCAGGGAAAAAAACTGCTAACAATCTTCACTGCGCAGCTCCGCTGTTTGTTAATCATACTAGAGATTGTATGCAGGACAGATTGTGTTTGTAAACATGAGCTGCTAATTTGCATATACATGTAGCAACAACAACATGGAACTTCCTAGGACTTTTTCCCTTTAGAAAAAAAAAAATGATAACAAAACAAATAGACAGTTTCCTGTGCTCTTCACAAATAATCTAAAAAAAAAAAAACTTGATTTTGGGGTGACACGGTCCCTTTAAATATTCATTTATCTAAACATTGGATAGTTTGCTCAAGTTGACATCATTATTAGTGAATTGTTGATGATTGTCTGTTTTTTAGAGAGCGTCCATCTTGGGTCACATGAAAAGTCCGGAAGAATGTAGAAACATTTACTTATTGCCATCATTCCAATTATCTGAATTATTTTAGCAACTGTTGCAATGAAAAATTGCACAGAGAACAATTATAGCAATTCTGAATATTACTTATAAAAAAAATAATCAGAATGAAAACTAGAAACACATGACATGAAAATCATAAGTTATTTTGCACGAAAAACTTTAGATTTTTAAGATATTAATACATTGAGAAAAATGTTTTAGAAAATAAAAAACATTAAACCAATTTTTGCCCGTCAAAAATGACGGAAATTAAATTTGAAGCCTGGCAATGCTGTTTGCCACACAATGCAAGGTTCTCCCCCTTCTAATTTGCAGGCCTCGCAAGCCCTGCAAAAAAAGTTGCAGTTTGGCGGAGGCCTGCAATGAGTGGTTTCGCCGCTCAGTGCAGGCCTCAGCCAACCTGCAACTTTCGTGCCTCGCGATGAACCCCTTTTTTGAAGCGCCTTTGCCGCTCATCGCAAGCCTCTCCCCACTCTCTCCCTCCCGTGTCTCTTTCCCCCCTCTCACACCTCTGTGTCTCTCCCATGATTCTTTTTTCACCCCACTCCCTCCCCTGTGTCTCTTTCCACCCTCTTACCATTCTCCCTCCCCTGTGTCTTTCTCCTCCCTCGCCTCCTCTGCTCTCCTGTTTGCATTCGCTGGTGTGAAACCATTTGCGGGCTTGGGAAATTGTTAATTTTCAGCAAACCCGAAATGTGTTTCAGATTTACTGGCTTAAAATAAAAAGTTACGGCTTTGCGGCCTCCATTTTTTCCTCACTTAGCGGTTCTCACACCTCCCAAAAACACCAATTACATATCAAATTAGTTTGCGACCTCACTTACCGGCTCCCTGCCTCTCCCCCTATGCTGTGTTTGAGGTTGTAAGTTATTTTTTTAATTAATTGGCTTCTTTTTTTTTCTTCCAACAGCTTCCGAGTTACAGGCTTTAAAAAAATGGCGGCCGTTAAATCCTTAATTTTTGAAGCCTGTATCTCATAAGCCGTTTGGAGCCTCTCCCTCCTCAAGCCAGTCGTGTACTGACCTCGTGATGAGCTGAATTATTTAACATAGCGTTACCAACAAACTCGCAATTACGACAACTATATATATGTGATGATTGTTTACAGAAGGCTTATATTTTCGTTACTGAACCTGTTTCTTCTATATTAACAGGATGTGTCCCTGTAACAAAGTTCATTTATATGCAGATTAAAAAAAATACTACAACCTCTAATGTATTACTTTTATAAGGCGTTGAAGAATGGACCATCTTTATTTCCAGCAACCTACTCCATGATGTGGGAGGAGATTTTGAATACACAGACAGTTGGTATCGGCACAAAGAGAATGCGGCATTCTCAACTGCCCCTGCTTTTGTTCTGCCTAATAGACTGCTCATTAGTTTACGAGCACACAACCTATTGAGGCAGAAGCTGCAATAAGCAGGCTTACTAAAGATAATGGAACCCTATAAATGAAACCATATAAAGAATAAATTCAAAGTGCAAAAAAGTCTGTGCAGTTTTTTTTTTAACATTCTAAAAACATTTTAACCATTTTTATTTTGTCTTATTCCAAAAAAACACATATAAAAACAAATGACCACTTTGTTGCTGTAAAATAAGGTCTATCTTTCCAAAAGTCAAATGGTTGGTGGTATGAAAGAAATAAAAATAAATAAATATATAAATATGTACTAACAGATGTACTATTTATTTACTATATATATATATATATATATATATATATATATATATATATATATATATATATATATAAATCACTAATTTTGTTACAAAAAACATCCAAGTTGAAAGACATCCGGACAGCAAGGAGCTGTCATTCACATTGCGCATGCGCAGAATCCCCAGTCCTGTCACTGTCAACAAGCTGCGTTTCAAGCCTCGTTCTACATACATGCAGACCCGCCTTTTCTCCATGACGACAGAACGAATACTTTTTATTATTGGCTGCACATCCAAAAGCGTTAGCGATTGACCAACCGGCCGTCAGGTTAGCTGTTGTCACGTGACCGGAGCGAGAGGCCGGCCATCTTGCGGCGGCGGCGGCTGTGGATGATCCGCCCTGCGGGTTGCGGAAGCGTTAACCCGGCAGCGGCCTGAGGCTTGGTGTGTGAAGGAATCTCTCTAATGAGTGGTGCGGGCGGATGAAGGAACGCTGGAGGAGTGAGCCGGAATCCAGTGAGGTGAGGATAAGCCTTACGTTATATGGTGAGAGTGCTCCTTAAAGGGAATGATTCTGGGGAGAGATAGAGAAGAGTGTGCATATTTATATATGGCTGCAACCTAGTGTGGCTGCAACCTACCTAGTTGGGCAAATGACAGTGGGTGTTACTGGTTTCCTGTGGGTGAGGACAGACTGACTTTAATAGAGGTGCTCGTGTTCCTACCAGAGGAAATGCAAGTGGGAAGTGAGAGATGAGGAAAGGGATAAGAAATAATTGTGACCCCTCTGCTTGCATACACTGCAGCTGTCGGAGAGTAAGGACAATGGGCTAATCTGTTTCCTTATGGTGGGGTAACCTCTTATTTAAAGACCATTGTCACCTCAACAAGTTTGCTTAATATTAAATCACATTACAGGTACAGTATATCTTAAGCTTCCTTATTTTTGACTGTTTCCAATCTAACACACACTGCTTATATCAGATACACACATTACATTGAGTCATTCTCTACAGAGATTGATTTTATTTAAAAATAAAACTTGTTTTCCACACCCCAGAGCAGCCTACACAAGCAAGGTGTACCTACCAATAGAAACACTGCATTTGGGTATGGATTTTAACCCTATGCAAACTTTTAAGCAAACTACAGTACAGATATCCACAGAGCCTTGTCTTACTTCCTTGTGCAGGTACTATTTATTCAAAGGTGCCTTTCTGCGCATGTGATTGGCTAAAACGCAATATGAATTTTATGCAAATTTTAGCAGAGTTATCCAAGGGTGTTAACTCTCAAAGTCAACTGCTGGCAACTCAAGTGATTTAGCAAATTCTAGGTTAAGTCTAATGTTGGATCTATCCTGTTTTTTGTGGTTTCGCTGGAAGCGCGCCGCTGCCGAATGCGCTCGCGTCCCCATGTAGCTGTCAAAAATAGGTAGCACATCCCAAGCCCCTAACCCTAACCCCCTCAACCTCACTACCTAACCCCCCAACCCCCTTAACAGCACTTGCATAACACAAAACCCCTAACAACTTACCCGGCGTGATGCCTAGAGTCTTCGGCGCGCTTCCAGAAACGCGCACATAAAACGGGATATGTCCATAATGTTTATTTTGGTATTTTTAAACGCAAAACATTTTTTTTTTTCAAACATTACTGATTCTCCTCTATCAGATACACTCATAATCCATTAAACTTAATTATGCATTTAAAAGCTGTTTATATATACATTGTACTAGCCACATTGACTACAGTAAACCACCATGAGGTACTTAGCATTTGTTTTAGGACTCCTTTATGATGATGTGCAGCATGTTATTCTCAGTGTATGATTGCATTGGGGTACACGGTTTTGCCACTAAAGAAGCAGACTGTGATACTAAATATCAACTTGGCTACCTGATTTTTTTTAATCACTTACTTGAATATTTTAGTACAAATAATGCTGAATGATTCACATTATAAAGACAGTGAAGAATACGTTTTTTTTTTTTTGACGGGGGCCATTTAAAGAGAATAACTGGAGGGAAGAACAGTGGGCAGGTATAGAGGAGGATTGTGAGGGCAAGGACAGTGGATAAAATGTATTATTGTGGGTAAGGCTGATACATGTGGTGGTCTAGAAAAAGGAGACTGACAACTTTTAAATCTAGTTTGCTTTGTCTTGAAGCTGAACTGTCTTATTGCATGTACTTTCATCCTCATACCCAGTGAGAGCAGTTTACCCTCACTTGATCCAGTTTCTGCTGGAGAGAACAATTTGACCAATACATACCACTAGCGACTTGCCTGTCAAAAATGACGGCAATACAATTTGAAGCCTAGCAATGCTGTTTGCCACACAATGCGAGGCTCCCCCCCCCCTCTAACTTGCAGGCCTTGAGATGAGCGCCTTTGGCCTTTTCGACGCCTCACAATGAGCACCGTCTGAGCTCATTGCGAGCCCCCCTCCTCTACTTTACGGCCCTCGCAATGAGCGGCTTCACCACTCATTGCAGGCGTCATTCAACTCGCAACTTTCTGGCCTCGCGATGAGTGCATCAGAGGATATTTAATAACACGTCAATGTATTTTCTTTTTGTAAATATAGATTCCAGAGCCCAAAAACTTGTTTAGAAGTTTTCTTTTGGGGTTTGCCGTATTTACAGACTAAACTATTCTCTCCATTTCTTATTAGTTTCCATGAAGTTTAAGCAGGTTTTACTTTATTTATCCTTGCAAAAAAAAAAATGTTTGTATAATGTTCCCTTTAAAGGACAGCATGATAAATGTAACCCTTTTGCTAATTATGTAATTTAAAATATAATTTTTTAAGATGGATTAAAGGAATAGATCATGAGATGAAGAACTTTGTGAGACAATATCTGTTGGTTGCAAAAAGACAGTTTCATGCTCTCACACTACAGTGTCTGGACTCCTCAAAGGTCCATATGTGGTCCTGGGATGCCAGTTGTCCACCACTGCTGTAGGAAATGGTTGCGTTTTTAAAATATTTGGTGAATAAGGCTAGTGTTTTACAGTATCCTATTGTGAGGAATTGCAGTAAGCTAATGAAAAGATCAAACTTTCTAGACACCTATTGTATATACAGGCATTTGTTAAAGCCACATGGAAAACAACATTTTTTTTCAAGCATTTAAAAGAGTTTATTTTAAACATTACAAAAAGGTGTTTTTTGGTATGAATAATAAGTAAAACCTGTTTAGACTTCATTGAAAATAACAGAAGAGAAAAGGTTACTCTAGATATCATTGGCTGGCAGAAAGGAAGCCCACAAGAGCAGTTAATCTTCTGAATAAGTGTTTGAGTTCTGAGTCCTTCATTTAAATTAGGAGTTTGATAATGTGCAACAGTTCTGTTTTTTAATGATGCAGCAAAGAAAAAGAGTTTCCATGCCTCTTCAAATAATTCAAATCATGCCTTAAACCAATTGTTCCCAAGCCAGTCCTCTGGAAACACCAGGTAGACCACAATTTAGGGTAAACGCTGTGTGAATACAAATGAAGACATTTATTATACAACATGTTATGTCTGATCACCTCAAATGCAACTACAGTGTTCCCCAAACCTCGGCCTGTCTGGGGGTTCCATTGGGGGTTTGGAATCACTGCCCTAAACTATAGTTATAAGATGCTTTACATATGGCTGAGGTGTACTACTTCAATACAAAAGTGGTTATTGCCACTCTTCCCATATACTACATTTTTTCTATGTTTACTGTTGCATACTGCCTGCATAAAATCACCTCTGCTGTTAAAAATAAGGTTTTGATTGTGCAATAGGGCTATGCCATGTTTACTTTCAGGAAACTAACTTAGTAAAATGAATTCTTTGTTGGAAATTCTAAAAGAAATATTAAGGCATTTAATAAAACTCTAGCAGGGAAACATATTTGTGAGAGAAATAGGATTACTAGAAGAAATAGTCATCCTTTTAGGCTGCGTGGTGATTTTCTTGTATTAATAAGGCGTGTGGAAAACACTATGGCCACATACAGTAAAAATATTTGAAGAATGCTTACGATATACATGAAGCTTCCCTGAGGATTAATGTCTGAGCTTTTAGGTAGACTTAATAGTGTAGATTATATGAGCCTACTGGTTTCTTATCTGCCATCAAGATATATTTTGTACATGTTACTGTTTATTATTTGAATTTTATTTGTTTCATCAGAGAAATACTTTAAAAACATATTTACAATAGGCTTTATATTAGAACCCTAAGGGGCAACTCCCCACATATCCCCCAGGATGTTCTCTCAATTGGGAGATACCACTCGAGAACAATTTATACAGCATTATATTTCTCTAAAACTAGCAATTACACAACCAAACTTCTAAATACTTCTCCTTACCTTACATTTCCATTGCCAATTGTTTTCCTTCAGCAATTTTACTTTTTTTTTGCTTTGGGCAAAATAACATGGTAAAGCACAGTGTGGTCATTTTACGAACTGTGGGGGCATTTGAGGTCCTTCATTGAAATACGGTGACACTCTTTTAGAAGCACACTTGATAATGTGTTGATTAAAATTAAATGCACTGTACATGTATTGGCTATAAAAATAAGAACCTCAGAAATGTAAATGGCTTCCAAAAGCAATCCAAACATTAATTCAGCTACTTCTATTGATTCCAAGAGATCTAATGGACATTTCCTCAAATTACCAGATTCCTCAGTTTTTAAAAAGCATCAAAGCAATGGCTGCCCCAGTAAAACACTACTTCATATAAATAATGCATTAGTAGAGTTAACCAAACTGTGGACTATCTTTGTTCTGTGAATTTCATTCACTTGGCATAAGTTTACCCCTCCCAAACATATACTTTATGGAAGCGCCTTTTGTGTTTATTATGCAGGAAGTGTGAATAAGTCCCTATCAACTTTGCACACCTTTACTTTGCAATTTTATACTCACTGTTACCTGAAAAGCTGAATTCCATTCAAATTGCCAGCGAGATACGGGCTTTGACTGGGCCATTGCAAGATTTTCAAGTCATTCCTTGGTTGATATGGGTGTGCTTTTGTTTAATATCGTGTTGGAAAGTGTGATTCGTCCAGCAGATTCAGTGCCAAAATATCTTGATATGTGGAGCTGGTTATACATAATTATTAAAAAAACAAATTAATTTAGTGATCACTTTACAATATTTATTTTAACAATTGTCCAACTTCAGTTGTATTGAAAACATGATAGTACGTTTGATAGTGCAGTGACTTATAGTAAGTTGGCATAACTATAAGGCTTTGGAGATATCTTTTGTCTTTGTGATAATGGTGGTGCAAGATATGGAAACATATTTGTTTATTGATCTATTGTAGGTAAGTTCTTTTTTTTTTTTTTTTTACAAAATATATAAAGGTCTGAATCATCTTAAGAAAATGAACTCAAAATCCTGAATCCATTGTTTTTTGTCTCTACACGTATTTTAAAATATTGGTATTTGCAAGGATACATAATTAAGCATTTGAAAGCTTTAGTTAAGCATGTGATGCGTTAATAAATCTGTAGAGGTTTGCAAGAAAAGGTCTTGGGTGTTTATTGACTACCCTTGTTCTGTAGGTAGGTCATCCCCTGAAACATTAAACAACTGTATGAACCGTTAAAATGTGGTTATATTTTTCTAACCATGCTTGTAATCTAAAAACGACTGTGATTTTATTCTGGCTGGATAAATGTTGTATATAATTTGTTTGATGTTGAAATAGTTCATATTATGAAGTAACAATGGCGTTTGGAAGAAAAGAGCTGGAAGTTGTGTCCCAGCTATTGTCTACCCTGCATGTAAATCTAGTTTGAAATCAGGAAAAAATAGTGGAAGTAGTCTTGCCAGTTCTTGGATGGGAGACCACCTAGAATACCAGGAGCTGTGGCCCAAGAAGGAACGGGCAACCCACTCAAAAAAAAAAAAAAAAAAAAAAAAAGTGTGTCGGTTGTAAAGTGGAACAGCTTTTCTATGGTAGTTAAAAATTAAGCATGCCTGAGGCTTAATGAAGCCAAACTTTTAGGTAGAATGCACAGATCATATAGATTTCATGGGAAGAGGCATGCTTTCTATTATATGCAAAAGGATGTAACCTTAGTTTGGTCAGTGACTAATTCTTGAACTGCTGGATTGTCTGTGGTTTCTCTGTTTTGCTGTAATAGTAGTTATCATCTTCTATAAACCACCACAAACCAGTGGAATTGGCGTTCACTTTGCAAAGGGCTTTCATTATGAAATATTCTAACAAACTTCTCCCTAATCATTGCAGATTAGCCAGAACAATTAAAAGGACATGGGAGGTTTCTGGATTTCACTAGGAATATAATCTACCCTTGTATCTATTTAACTTTAAGACATGCTTAAATGTTCTGGGTGTTCTGATTAAAATCATACAATTTTTACATGTTTGGTTCTTTGTAGCTCATGAATACACAGTGTGTGAAGTGCAGTGTTTCAAATTAGCCAGTCGGTGATGCCTCTCAAGGAGCATGTTACAAAATGTTGCCACTGATTGGTTACTATTAGACACAGCATTTCTGTCTTCATGTACAACAGAGTGGAAAACAAGTTATGAACTATTTGTAAGATGTTAGACAGAAAAAACAGAATTTGTAAACACGTTTTAATAATAATAAAAAAAAGGTAAACAAAATTAAAGAGATACAAGTGTATTACATTTCTAGTGAAATTCCGAAACCTTTTGTCTCCACAGGTCCTAAGCCAATATTGGCTTCAAAATAAAGCTTGGTTTTGAGATATTGGCAACCCTTTTTAAAGGGACTCTGTCAACGCAAAGTCAATTTTTTTTGCTGTTCTAAAGGAGAATGGCTTTATGTTGTTTGTTTTTACTTTGAATCATTCCTGGGAAATTCCTTGTTTGTATATACAAATGAGTGGCTTGTGCATATTAATTAGCTGCTGATTTGGATTATAGTTTCCTTTTCTCTGTAGTTGCTACAATAAAGAGCTGCAATGTTATTTGATAGGCCCCTCCACAACCCCTATCAAGCACTTTGAGCCCCACATTAGCATACAGAAAAGGCAAAATAAATTCTAAATCTTTCAGAAAAGATTTTCTTTCGAGAAAGACCAGTGGAGGACCTAGTGAATGGAGGGGCCCAATGCAAAATAGTTTGGCTCCCCTTGCAACTTTTCTGTCCACCCCTTGGGGTCAATTAAAAAGCCAAACGTATACATAGGTGGTCAGCTCAACCCTTAGGTGATCAGATCACCTTTCATTGATGTAATTCTCTGCCATATTCATCTAATACAGGGGTTCGGTCCTGGAGAGCCCCACACGGGCTAGGATTTGAGGATATCCTTTCTGTTTCAATCCGTATGACAGAAGAAGCGATTGACTCTAACTGGCCCACCCCTGATCTAATAAATTAAAATTCCTCATTCACTTCTAGTAGCAGAGGTCCCCCTACCATGTGGTGCTGCATATTGCATATAAGGCGCACCAGCAGAAGAGGCCTTGAGCTATGAGACGCCCTCAAGCGCCGAGTGCCCCCGCCGAACATAGCAATGGCCTTGTTGTCGACTCGGCACCATTGAGTTGCGCCACGTCGGAGGGGGGAATAATTATAAGCCTTCTCTTAAACCTGATGGTGCCATCTAGCAGATACTTGCTGGCACTGCAGCGGGCGATTTTCATGCATATACACAACGGGATAGATCCAAAATGTGTATGATAGAATATTTGTATTCCATCTCAAATTGTTATAAAATTAAACATTTTAATAATGATGTTGGTAAGATGGAGTGATCACATGGGAACAAGAACTTTGAGTAACCTGGGATAACGTAATTTGGTTGAAAGCGATTCAGATGTCAATAAGAACTATAAAATTTGTTAATCTGAGAGAGATCAAATTTAAACTTGTACAAAGATGGTATATAGTTCTGTCTGTATTAGCTAAAATAGATTCAAAGAAATGCTCATTAAAATGCTGGAGAGGATGTAATGAAAAAAGGCATTAAGTTCCACTTGTGGTGGGAATGTACAAAAATCAGACCTTTTTGGTCTTTTTGTGCTGATAGAATTGCTGACATTTTCATTTAAGTTCATTTAATGCACTTTCCAGACTCTATGTTGGTCCACATTTTTCCAGATATGACCAGCTTTCTCACTAAATTCAAATTCTTATGGCAGCTAAAAGATTAATAGTCCTTAAATGGAAATCAGGAGCAAATCCCTCCAGGGATGAACAAAGACCTGGTTGGTCCCAATTTTTAATACAGAAAATAAGTTTTGGATTTCTGTAAATGAATGGGAGTGAACGCTGGTCGAAACTGGAATATGTGGGAACAATATATACTCACAAGCAATTAATGTTGTTTTTTACAAGAGGTACTGGTTTATGATTACTTCTATGTTGTATAATTCTGCATCGTTATTATTTATTTATTTTTTCTCCTTGTATGTATTTTTTTATTTTTATTTGTATGTGTGTTTGAATGTTTGCATTAAAGGGTATATCAATAATTTAATCTAGGTCTCTGAATTGTTTTGTCATATATATATCTTAGTGTATTTTGAAGTTTTCATATTTTACTGCAACAGTGTTGTAAGTCATCTCGTTTTCTTGTTGCAGGCCAAATTCTCAAGTCATCTGGTAAATGTGTAATGATGGTAATGATGGACATTTTAACTTCTGTCACTATTATCTTTTCAACGTGACATGCTTATCTTCACAACCCCCTACTGCTAGCCTTAATTCCTGTTGCTAAAGCAGTTTGCTTTATATAGTATGTAGTTGGTATATAGTTGTCATAAATACGGGCCATTGGTAACGCTCAGGAACGTTGAGATTGTGGCCCTGCAGTGAGCTCCGAAGGCGATCAGCGCACGGCACATACAACTGAACAGGGGCTGCAATGGACTAAGGCTGCAATGAACGCTGAAGGCACTCATTGCAGGGCTCGTGACGAGCGCCACAGCCAAGTAGGACTTAGGACCTACTTAGGACTCAAACGTGTACCTATAAAGTACACGGTGAGGCTTGCAGTGAGCGTCAAAGTGGCTCGCGATGAGCGCAGAAGGTGATCATTGCAAAGCAGCCGGAATTCCTTTCCTTGAGGGCATGGCTGTAACCTAGTTGCCTCAGTACATGCACGTGTTATTAAAAGAACTCTGCTATTGTGTTACGTATACGGACTCGTTGGTTGACTATAGGAAAGCAAGCTCCAATGGAAGTGGTATTAAACCACTGCTTACGTGAGTTGCACGCCATGTCATTTAAAGAAATGTTGTAAATTAAATATACTCGGATTGTACTAATGTGGTAAGTGGGGTTCCTCATGGTTCCGTATTAGGTCCTCTCCTTTTTAACATATTAATCATTTAGAAGTAAGATTGGAAAGTATTGTCTTCATGTTTGCTGATGGGCACCCCGACGGTTGGGTGATAGACCAGTGCGCACCGACCACTGAGCTCCACACAAGCGCACCGATAACTGGGCGGCAGATAACAGCGCGGGCGCCAGACAGTTACACAGAGAAGGAGAATGGTACAGGAGGGGAGGCTGACAGTAGAGGTGAGAGGCACAGGAGGGGAGAGGGAGACAGGAGACATTTACACTGCTGCATTTAAACAATAGTGTTTCCTGTGCCTCTCTCCCATTCAATCACCCCATAAATTAGAAAAATGGGCTTGCAATGACCGCCAAAGTGGGTCGCGATGAACACTGAAAGTGATCATTGCAAAGCTGGAAAGTTGCAGGTTGCCAAAAACGGCTATGAGCGGCGAAGCTGCTCATTGTGGTGCTTGCGATGAGCGCCTGTAAACTACATGGGGGGGGGCTTCGCAATGAGTGCCGAAGGTGCTCAAAGGGGCCATACGTAGTTTTGCATTGTGTGGCAAACGGCATCGCCAGGCTTACATTTTATTCCCGTCATTTTTGACGGGCAATTTCCTTGTGATACATAAAACAGGTCTTAACTTCCATATCAGTTTGTAAAGCACTGTGGCTTAGAACTGGCAGCAATTACAATGTCTATTTGCTTATTTGTATACTTATGCTTCACTTCATAAATAAGCAGGACCTCCTTACCTAGTAAAGGAAAGTGGCAGTTTTCTGTATTTTCCTAGGTATATAATATACCTGTGTGTGTTTACTTTAATGCATTTTATTTTATTAAGAAGTAATTCTAGCCTCTTGTTTTACTGCCTAAAATCAAATATTCCATATATGGGTCTGTCCTCGGCAATGTACTGGGTGTACTGTATGTCATACTAACGAATCGGTGACAACCTCTAAGCAACATTCTGTAACATGCTGCTGAGATGTGATCCCTGATAGGCTAGGATGTTATACTGCACAACCAGCCCTACAGAGTCTGTGTCTGCATACTCTGCAGTGGGCAGACCCATACAAGAGATATTGTTTGGTTTGAGGCAGAAAAAAGCAGAGCTTATAAGCTCTTCCTAATAAAATAAAGTTCATAAAAATAAATGACTACACAAGTATGTTCATAAAAATAAATGACTACACAAGAAAATGTCCATATCCATTTTAAAGGGACAGGGCAGAGCTCTCAATTATGTTGGAATATCAAAGTACCAATACAATATGATTGCTTATAGTTGGCATGATAAAAAAAAAATCTTCTGGTAATAGATAATCAAAGTTTAGCAAATCCAAAGCCTTGTGTCAAAAATCTCAATTAATAACTAATTTAAACTTGACTAAACTACGGTAATCTATATTACAGATGAGGAGATCTTAAAAGGTTGAACTTGATTTACTAAGTCTTTTTTTTTTTCTTTCTTTTTTTTTCCACATTTTAATTACTATATAACATCACTATGTAAGAGATTCTTCCAGCAGTCATCTTGCTTTCATTGTCTTATTACCCTTATTGACAAAAAAAACTCCATAATTCATTTTTGCAGGTGATTGTTTTTTTTTCTTCCTTTTCCAGGTGTCAGTTTGTGAACGGCCAACCTTTATCGTTACCAGAGCTCTAAAATCATGTGATATAACCCAAGTGCCACTTTTCTCAATTATATTTTCTTGAACTTGGATATAATTTTGTGGACCCACATAAATACAGAATATTTGCCATAGTCCAATCTTTCTAAACAAAATAAAGTAGTTGATAGTTGGGATTTTGCAAATTTATATTCCTCACATTTTCATATCTCACAAACGCTAGGCTTTTGTGACGGTTGTTGGTTGCTCCAATTTTAAAACGCATGTTGTATGCTGCAACAGATAAATTGTTATTCTTGCTAACTTTCCTATGTTTTCTGTTGCAGACTTCGGGTTAAGAGAAGCACTCATAATGTACTCCGAGTGGAGGACACTGCACCTTGTCATAAAAAATGACCAGGGTCACACCAGTGTGCTCCACAGCTACCCTGAGAATGTGGGCCGGGATGTTGCAAATGCTGTGGTCAAACCCTTGGGACAGGCTCTTAACTCTCCCTCAACTATAGGAAGTGAAAGCATATTAAAAACAGACAAAGAGGTAAGCGCCCTTCTGGAACTGCTCAACTTGGATAAAAATAGGTTTTGGAGTAGAGGCCTTGCCCAACACCCATATGCTCCCGAGCCAAAGTCGGCCCGAAGAATGTTATTTTTGTTTAGAATATGATTTCCTGAGAGCCTTGAATATTAATAGAAATGTAACTACTTTGAGACGCAACAAAATCAGCCAAAGGATCTGTTTGATCCAAACACTGAATATTTGTTTTAAATATTCATTTTTTTTTTTATCTTGAAATGCTGCTCTGTTCTCCACATGAGAAAATAAAACAAGTCAGATCTTCTTGTTCTCTGATAGAATACAGTGCCTTGAGATATTAGATTAAAGTTTAACAGCTTTGTAATTTTTTTTTAAAGATCATGACGTTGGATTTTTTATTACCTTGCGGCAGAGAGCCATTCAGGCAGATGAAACACACTGAAATTCCCCTATAATAATGCCATAAATTCAGCATTACTTTTAAAAAGGAAAACCCTTTTTCCCACACATATATTTTTTTTCTTTCAGCTGTGTTTTGGGCTGCGGCATGCAAAGGAAAATTCAGTGTGTCTGCATTTTTTTTAATTTATTTTTTTACATGAGAAATGTATACAGGACATCAGATAATTTTTAGATGGTGCATATCTGTATACATAACTTATTTAAAGTGACACATCAAAGATCATTCTTGCTGGAGAAGTGTGTATGTATGTGTGTATATGTGTGTGTGTGTATATATATATATATATATATATATATATATATAATTTACACAAATTAGTGAATTTGATTTAAACTCTGCATTGACATCTTCACGATGTTGGTACATTTTTGCAGCCAAATACCATTTTAAAAATACATGTTATCAGTTTCTGCTTTTTGTACATTTGTCTTGCATACTGGTATTTGCATTGCCCTAAAATACCATGCATATTTAATATGAAAGAATAATGCTTATAAAATGAGTAAAAATACCAAGTAAAGTTAATGTTTGGATTCAAAATGTATTTATTCCAGGTGAAATGGACCATGGAGGTGATATGTTATGGGCTCACCTTGCCACTGGAGGGGGATACGGTGAAGTTCTGTGTAGATGTATACACGGATTGGATCATGGCTCTTGTGTCTCCTAAGGACTCCATACCCCAACCTGTCATCAAAGAGCCAAACATGTATATTCAGATAATCCTTAAACATCTCCAGAACCTCTTTGTACCAAGGTAAGAACATCTGCGTGCACAGATCTTTTATTTTCATAAAAATATCAAAAACTGTTAATTATATTCTTGGTTTAATTGTACAAGCTGTGTAATTTGTTTGCTGCTGCTAACCGCTTGAGAAACTGAGTGTGAATGTCTTCCCTTGGTGGCATGGCCTTAACCTAGCTGGCTCAGTTCATTATTAGAACTCTGTATACATAAGACAATAGCAGACTCGTTGGTTGGCTACAAGAAAGCAAGCTCCAATAGAAGTGGTTGGCTTAGTCATTTAAAGAATTCATAAAAACAGTGTATTCTCAATTTAATGACAATTAAGTGGTACCTTGAAAGAGTTGCCTGCTATAGATATCTGCTGCTCTGCAGAGACGGATCAAACAAACTGTTGCCATTCTATTGATCATATACTGTCATTAATGGAAGGACTTTTTACCTTTCATGAATGATCTCTTCATGTCAGCTGTTCCTCTTCTCATCAGTATTGCTTAATGTTTCCCTTTTTGAGTTACTGTTTTTTAAATGGTCACACATACCACTAGTACACCTCCAAGTTTAGAGTACAAGAGGCTCACTGGAGCTGTAATCTATAAACTGATTCAGAAGCATTGTTTGTACCTCATACCACTATATGGTTCAATGATGCTAATGAAATCTACATAGTTGTCTACACTTTTTCCCTACAATTCATCCAAAAATTAAGATTAAGCAATGCATCTTGGCATAATTGCAAACAGCAAAAGGTTTGAAGGGAGTGTGGATCAACAATACAAGTTAGGCTATTATGAAAGCTTTTATAAGCTTGTGAGCAGGATTTAAAAGGTAAGGAAACTTTCTGGTTTCTCAAGTGATGTCTAGAATTTCCTACTGATACACAATATACATTTTGATTTAAGGGGTTATTTATTACATTTAAACATACATTTTGATCGTAATGAGCATCCAGGAATAGGCCTGAGCCCCTTATTGTTATATAATGAATATACACAGATGATTGTTAGAATGTCCTCTCCCGCAAGCTGTAATTCCTGTCAGTGTTTTAATGTCTCCCAGCACAGCCAGCTCTAAGTGCACTATCTTTTTAGTGCACTTAGTGCTGCGATGGCCAAGAGATAGTAATTGGACATGGAATCTCGTGCAGGAAATATTTTTAGATTATAGAACAGAATAGCTTTTCCGAGGCATGTCAGGAGAATGTTTAAAAAAATAAATAAAATAAAACGTGTTCTTGCATGAAAAATGGCATATGGCAGTTTGGATGAGTTTGTGATAGGTTGGCCAATCAAAATGTGAAAGTATTTGGCTAATAAGAAAAAGACTTCCACATTTTGACCAAACTATCAAACTCATCAAATCGAGGATGAGTGGAGGTGTGCTGCCATATCCAAGACATGCATATCTTTCATGCAAGAAAATGTTTTTTTTTTTTTTTTTGAATAGCCAATCCGTTATGTCGTTTGAGTTGAAATCATTTTTTTTTTAAATTTAACTTTTATTTTAAAAGCATTACAACTTATACCGTATACCGCCCCTTTTATAATTTATTTGTGTATACATATATATATACACCCACACACCATTACACTTGTAAGCCCATCTGCAAGTCTAAAAATACGTTTAACAACTTATTAACCTCTCCGGATTCCCAGAAATACAGGTATTGCACTGCATTCTGAGCCACGGGGCGGGGACATGCAAATGAGCAGACAATGCATTCTTGCTCTTAAATTCAAAATGCTGCTTTATACATAGCTCCTTCAAATGCATACAAGCAAAGGATTAGATTTTGCACAAATCATAAACCCACTCGCATACAGCTGTTTCAAGCTTAATGGCTATCATCAATGCGAGGTTGGTTTTGATTTGAGTATTCCACGACAACCGTATGGCGAGCAAAAGATATATATTTACATACACTAGCGACTTGCCCGTCAACAAAATGACGGCAATAGAATTGTAAGGCAGGTAATGCTGTTTGGTACACAAAGTAAGTATTTTGGTTGCGAGCGTCTTGGTTGGTGTATGTTTGGTTATATGAGCTCCTTTGGCACTCATTGCAAGTTTTGCACTGATGGTCTTTTGGCTGGCATTGTGAGCCTCTCCCCTGGTGTAGTTGTGGTCCTGTAAACACCGTTGGCGCACCTTGTGAAGCGTGCGCTGAGCGCCTTAAGCGTTTTTTTATTTTTTTTATTTGTATGTGTATGTATTTTGTAATGTTAAATAATTACTTAGTAACGTTATAAAGTAATATACTTTACCTATTTGTAATTAATATATGCATTAAGCAATATGCCGAAGAGCTAACAATCTGTTTTGATGTTCCTGCAGCATACAATGTAGATTTGCACTGTTGGCTAGCTGAGGTGTAAGTGTCAGCAATGTGTGTTGTTTAGCTGTGTACGTCCGCATTTGGTAATGGTAATGTTATTAGGTTTGAGTGATTGTGGTAAAATGACTGCGATTGTGTATAAGTTACGTGGGTGTGGAGCATTTAGCGTCCTTCCTAATTGTGTTTTTATTAGGTCGTATGGGTCTGTGTAAAAGGCGTATGTGCTTGTTTTGCGTTCTTAGGGGTCGTGTTACCTCGTTTTTGGTGGCCATTTTTTCTCTCGCTTACGGGATTTTTGAATGGCGCTCATCTCCACCAGTGCAAGGAGCGCCTTAGGAGCTTCTTACCTGGCCGCAACCGCGGCCCTCGCTTATTAATTATTTAGCAGTAGGATTGAAAATTATTGTCTAAATGTTTGCTGATCACACATAGTTGTGCAAGGTAATTAAATCAGATAATGATGTGCTTTCCCTCCAAAGGGAATTGCATAACATTGAGGAATGGGCATCTAAATGCCAGATGAGATTTAATACAAATAAATGTAAAGTTATGCGTCTGGGAAGGAAATATAGCCATGCAATTTATAATCTTAATGGAGCCAATCTAGGGGTATCTAATATTGAAAGGGATTTGGGAGTGCTTGTGGACAACCACTTAGGTAGCAGTGCTCAAAGCCAAGCAGCAGCTGCAAAGGCAAATAAAATATTAGTATGTATTAAGAAGGGTATAGAAGCCAGGGAAGCAAATATAATTCTGCCACTATACAAATCCCTAGTACGCCCTCATTTGGGATATGGAGTACAATTTTGGGCACCACTTCATAAAAAGGACATTTTAGAGCTGGAAAAAGTACAGAGAAGGGCAACAAAACTAATAAGGGGAATGGAGGGATTGAGTTATGATGAAAGGCTAACCAAATTAAACTTTCTCTAGAGGGGATAGGATTACCCTATATAAATACAACCAGGGTAAGTATAAAGATTTTACTAGGGCTTTTTGTGCCAAGAGGTTTTAAACTCACCAGAGGATATCCTTTGAGGTTAGAAGTAAAAATAAAGAAAGGGGTTCTTCATAGAAAGGGTGGTTAATCTGTGGAATACTCTACCAAAGGAGGTGATGACAGCATATTTGATAGATAACTTTAAAAAGGTATTGGATATATTTTTAAATTAAAAGGGCATTCGGGGTTATCCTGGATAATTAGAAAGGGAATATCAGCGCTATGGAATACGTTGGCGCGTTGCAAATAAAGAATAATATTGATCTCTGAGAAATCCAATCGCAAGTATCTGGGGTCAGGAAGGAATTTTATATTTCCCCTTTGAGACAATTGGCAAAGTTTCACTGGGGTTTATTTTTTATTTTTTCTGTTTGCCTTCCTCTGGATCAATTATCAATTAATCTGCATTTTGCTGATCAGAAAACTATAAAGTTTGATCTTGATGGACAAAAAATATTTTTCAACCTCAAGCACTATGTAACTATTTAAATTGTTTAAATATGCAACAAAAAACACTTTATAATATTAAAATAAATAAAGAATCTTTCAAGTCTCTTTTTAATGATAAAATATGATACATAGTTTATGCTAAAAAAATAAAATCATAGATAATCTACTTTCTCTGTCGTCGTTGTCCAGCCCCTACCATAGACCATTTACTGTGTTGTGTGTGTTGTGTTGTGTGAAGACTAGTAATGCTGGTTTGTGACTTTTCACTCCTCAGAAGGGTGAAAAAACTAAACACAGATTCTTGTCAACATTTAAAAACTAGGAAGATTTTATAGCTGTCACTGGCTTTTTTTTCCCTAGGAGCCTGGAAGGAAGCCCATCATAGAGATACGTTATTCTTTAGGAAAACTTTTAGGAGGTAGAGGGTGCACATTCTAGGAGCCCGGACTCCAGGGATGTTTCCATCAGAGTTGAGTTCCTCACTAAGCAATATGTCCATTCGAGCAGCTGTCAATTGCACAATAATGCTTAAAGCATTGGATGCTACTTTAGAATTGCATCCTAAACAAAAAGTGCATTTAAAATATTAGTTTGTTGTAGAATTTGTAGTTTGAAAAAATAAATAAATTTGCAGGTTGCATCCATGAAATTGCCATGTGTAACATGCTGCTACTGAAAAGAAATACTATTTTTATATTAAAAAAGCAATTTCTGAGAGGAGATGAACCAAGGGCTAACACTTTATGGCTGCGTTACTGTTAGTTTTAAGTCTCTACATGCTTTCCAATGCATGAAGAAGAATCTATGTAGCCAACAAGGCACATGTAATTTTATTTTATTTTTTACACCCTGCGCACGTGATTCTAACTAATACCACATGTTGGTGTTGCTCATTATGGGCCTCATTCAAATGCGATTTGTCCAGTTGAATAGGGCCCTATATAAGCACATCGCATATATTTTTTACAGAAGTTTTTAGTTAGTGAAGACCTTGCTTTTGGATAGAAATTCACCAACTAAAATCTTCTGTAAAAAAAAAATATATATATACCGTATTGGTCCGAATATAAGCCGCACCCGTAAAGTTCAAGGGGAAAAAATGAAAAAAGATAGTACTCGCATATAAGCCGCACACGTAAAATTGGAGAGAAAAAGACTCTCAAAGTGATCAGCCATTGCAAGAAACAGGCTTTTTTTGGAGGTTACAGGCTTTACAGGACGTTAGAATCACTAAAACTGTAAATCGATATTCAATATCGCAGTCTAAAGCACTAAAATCGCACACCCTTAACTTGCAATCGCTCACCCTTAACTCGCAATCGCGCAAATCGGCAGTAATTTTGCATTCGCGAATAGAAGCCGCACTCGTTACAATCAAAGTTCGCAAATCGGCAATGATTTTTTTGCAGTCGTGAATATAAGCCGCAACCTTAACTCGCAAGCTTAAAAATCGGAAAAAAGGTGCGGCTTATATTCGGACCAATACGGTATATGCTATGTGCTTATATAGAGCCCTATTCAATTGGCCAAATCACATTTGAATGAGGCCCTATGTGTTCTAGTATAGGGCAAAGATAAAAACTACCCCTGATCATGTGTCGTCGGTTGTGTAATTTGTCAACTAAAAATCATCAAAAAGCAATAAATGCATAAACTCTTAATTCAGTAACAATATTTAAAAGGAATAACATTTCCCCTAATGCTTTTCCAACTTCCATCTGTTAGTACATAGCAGATATTTTTACTTGAGTGTCCTTTTTTTAATGTGCTTTTTAAATATATAAAGTACCCCTGCACAAAGAAAATGTTGAATAAGGCAAGGAGAGCAGAGATTTAAAGTGACAGCCGCCCAGAATGCAATGGAATAACTGTTTTTTTCCTCGGAATTCTGAGCTGGAATCCGTTTTATTTACTTGTTTTAGACATTCAAATGTGAACACAGATGCACTATTTATTTACTATATATATATATATATATATATATATATATATATATATATATATATATATATAATCATGATCATACCTTGCACTTTGGTTTATAATAAGCATTAATTGGATCTTTTTGCTGTCTCGCAAGGGGCTTCAAGAAGATCCATGTCTTCGTTTTGACATGGAATTTTTCACCAGAATTCAAAAGTGTAAATTATACGGCGCTCTGCCTTCTTTTATGGTCCAGGTCTCGCACTCGTATGTTACTACTGGGAATACCATAGTTCAAACTATGCGGACCTATATTAATGATATAATCTATTTACTTTTTATAAGCTTGGCCAAGCTTGCCATAGCTTTCCTACCCAGATGCAAACGTCTTTTAATTTCATGGTTACAGTCACCATCTGAAGTCACTTCCTCTTCCATTTCTCCCCCATCTATCTGCCAGGAACTGAGATTGCGGTTTGCCATGATCTTCGTGTTTTTTTTTTTTTAAGAGTGAGCAGCAGACCAACTTTTGCCCTTTCTTTCTTCGCCCCTCATCAAGAGGCTGTTTTTAGTTCATCCTCCCTTTCAGCCATCAGAGTAGGATCATCTCCATCTTAGGTTCTGACCGCTTCTTGCTCCACATTCAGGTTTCTCAGGAGGCGGATGAAATGATCTGCTGCTTCAAAGGCATTAGAATAGTCTATGAAGCAGAATACATGTTATTCTGGAACACTCTTGCTCTATTATCCAGCGGACATTGGCATCTCTATCAGCAAATCAAACATTGTCCGATTCCAGTGTTGCTACTGAAACGGGCATGGTTTAGACTGATTAGAAGGGCTACATTTTTGTGAAAACGTAAGGTTGTGGCCATGCTTGATGAAATAAAAACAAGAGGCGGGGATGGCTATGGAGTGATGTTTGTTCCTGTATTCCTGCATTAGAGTAAAGAGTGCTGGCCATTTTGGAAAAATCAGCACTGATGTTAAATAGTATGAAGTTAGTCATGTATAATATAGGAATTGTCCCTTGAGATGAAAACCTCTTAATGGAATGGCATTATACCTTTTTAGATTGAGAGATGCAAGCGGAGATCAGACACAGTGTTTTGGAGTCTGCTGGAGACAGAATAGTTTAAAATAGTATTTTCTGTATACAGAGCAGACGCTACAGGGATACTGTAGGCTCCTGATCATGTCTTCATTTTGAGATGGCTTAGCTGTATTATATACACAAACTTGCGAATGTAAACACAATACAGTGTAAGTAGGACTTTAAGCCTATTTGGTAATTAAAGGGCACAGTCCTATCAAAGGCTAAACCAAATATACGTCTCTAGAATCTTAATAGTTGTAAAGCAAAATTTCTCCAGCGGTCTTAAAAACAAAACACAAAAAAAAAAAAAAAAAAAAAAAAAAAATATTGTATATTTTAAACAAAATATATTTGAAGAAATGGCATTCAAAATAAGCTAAATGTTGTTAGAAAGTTAAACAATAATACCATAAATACATGTTATATGCAATTATCCTGCAGTGGAATCTGCCATGATTTGTTTCTATTGATCAACTTCCTGCGGTAGGAGCAGGCTTTGAATGCAGTGAGTTTCTGTATGCACAATGGGATTGTGGAAGCTAAAACTGCCAGTGCTTTGTCTTTTTTTTTTTTTTTCAGTTTAGTCATTGAATAGATGTTGGGGAAATTAGCCATAGAGATCATATAACTGACAATCTATGCACACTGTCTCCTATTTATGATGTTTTAATACTAGCACAAGTAAGGTGTGTATCCTCCACCCAAGGTTTAATCTGAAAATCCTCCTCCAACTGTTTTGAGTTCATTCAAATGTCATTATTTGCTTTGTTGCACTGTTAAAGGGAAGCATTGGTTTAGTTACTAACAAGGTTTTGTGTTCTGCATAAGATGAACTGTTTGGACTATTTACATATATACTTTTTGCATAATTAACAAATTAGGTCTTAAGCTCTTGAGATCCTGTGTGTTACAATGAATGGTGAACTTTCTTCCGTAAACTTTATCTGAGGGCTTTCCTTGCTGGTTTTGCTTCAGACAGGAGCAGGTGAGCAGTCAGATCAGACTCTGTCTTCAAGTTCTTCGATCTGTGCAGAAGCTGGCCCGTGACTCCACCAGTATGGCTCGTGAGACCTGGGAGGTGCTGCTTCTCTTTCTACTGCAGATAAATGACACCCTCCTTGCTGCCCCTACAGTGACAGGTTTGTTGAGTTAATAAACACAACTTGTTTGTTCTTCCACCTCCGTTTATTATTCTTATTTTATATAAATACAGGGGGTATGCTAATGAATGTTATTCTGTATATTGAAACAAAGTCCAAACATATGTATGTGTGACCTCTAGAGTGCTGAACATTGCAAATTTCCAAATGGACATTCAAAACTTTATTGATCAACAATATCCTATTCCAAATAACCATATGGTTAAAGAAACCACTGTAGCTTAAAAATAGTTTCATGTTCATGTGTAACAAACAATATTTGTAGCTTTTTAATTCAAGAGTGTAAAAGCATTTTAGAGAAAATGTTAATGTTAGTCATGTGATCCTTCCTGTTCAGTGAGCGGCGCTTTTGGTAGCACCAAGCACGGCAATCTAGAGTCGCATGTTAAAGAAATATGCCACTGCCAAAGATGTAATCAAATTCAGAGGTTCCTCTTATTGGCAAAGATTTAGAATCAGGAGGATAATATAATTTCCCTGTACCTTGTCAACATCCTTTTTTAAATACATTGATTTTTATTCCACCATGTATCTCTACATTCAAAATTTGCTTTGATATTTGTCTGATTTCCATCTTGTGCTTTTGGTTAATTCATTTGTCTATCCATTAAGATACTATAACTTGAAAATGAATTCTGTTCCTATAGTACAAAGAATAGACAACTTAATTGCAGATTTTCATTTTGACTGCTGTGACAAATTACATAAATTATGAGTCCAACAGTGAAGTGTCAACAGCTTTTACTGTGACATCTTACAGGCAGATATTAATTTTACATCATGTTTGCTGCACTTGTTTTATAAGGGGGCATTGCTGAGAATCTGGCTGACAAGCTAATTGGAGTCCTGTTTGAGGTCTGGTTCCTGGCCTGCACCCGCTGCTTTCCCACGCCCCCTTACTGGAAGACGGCCAAAGAAATGGTTGCCAATTGGAGACACCACCCTGCCGTTGTAGAGCAGTGGAGCAAAGCCATTTGTGCACTGACGTCAAGGTGAGATACTTTCATCTACTAGTTAGTCCCAGTGGTCCTCTGATAAGAACAGTTATTGGTGAGCATAACTTTTACTTTTTAAGTGCTTTTCTTGCAGCTTGCTGAGGAAATGCCCTATTCTTGTTTTTGTACATATATCTAATTAATTGGATGTTGTTTTGGAAAGCAAAGCACTTCCTATTTTGATATTTTGTTTTATGTTTATATATTATATCAAGTATAATCTTGAAAATAATTACTATATTTTTTTAGGTTCACGAAAATCACAACCTTTTTGTTACCTTTTTTTTTTTTTTTTTTTATACACTTATGGAAGTTACCATTTTAGTTTCAACAAATCTACTTCCGGAGTTTCGAGGAGACTACTAGCTTCTAATATAGCTAGTTTGGTGCATATATGATAAACCTGTTGCCTTTTTATTTTGAATTTCGTTTTTCTTTTAAGTTTGCTCTAGAAAACAAATCAGATAAGAATTTAGAACAGGAAGTTATTTTTTATAGATATGAAGATATATTCAAATAAGAGATTTTCAGCAACCTTGCCAGATGAGAATAGCAAAATGTTTGACAGGAAATTTAAGAAATATTAAACGCAAAAGCATGGAAATGTAAAGCTTGGCATGTTGTAGTATTAATATCTGACATAAACTCCCATGTTTTTGCGTATTTTAGGACGACTGATAGGTGAACACTTCTTTTTATGTGATTTTGCCACAATTCTCTCTTTTGATGTTCAGTAACTTAAAATAGAGGAGTAGATTTACTTGCAATCTGAATGGATACTTTAATCTCCTTAAAAATTTGCTATCTACTCTAGTTTATTTACATTTTGTTAAAGTAAGTCGCCTGCTCACGGATTTAACTTGCATTGTTTCATATTTACACTGACTTTTATTCCAGGTACAAAATATTGCACAAGTTCTCTCCATCAGAAAATATCCAAGTCATCAACATATTCAAAATCTGAATTGAGAATGAATGAATAGTGCTGTTAATTTGCATATTGCATTTAAGCTTTATTCTCCTGTTTTTTTTTTTTTTTTTAAAGCTTACTTTAGGAACTAATTAACAGTGCAAGTAGGGGACTTATTGTAAAAATTACATTGTAATTCATATAGCACTTTTTTCACTCAAAAGGGACCACGTGACAAAAAGGAAAAGTTGATTATAATCACATATGGCAGAGGGATTCTAAAAGGTTTCTGTGACGTATAAAAAAAAAATGGGAATAAATGTAAAAAAAAATAAAAAAATCTTCAAATATGGGGCATCACTGACTGAACATGGCAGGGAGTTGGACATTGTTGGTGATACATCAATGAAACTTAACCCAGAGGTAGGAGAAGAGATTTTTAAAAAATGGTTACCAGATATTTGCTTACATATCTCGGTGTACAAGTTAGCGAGTAAAGAGCCCCTTCCGGGAGCTGGGACTGTTATTCAAAGCCATATGTGTCTGCAGATGAAATTTTAAAATGAGTACAGTATTTCAAGGGATACCCTTGTAAATCACAGATGATTATGTAACTGGAGTAAGTTTGGTTTTATTTATCACAGTGGTCTTAACTTTGAGTGGCTGTTTTATTACATTTTTCAAGAATACTTGCTGGTTTCTGCATTTTCCAGCTCCAGTACCTGCTATATATGTTAAACATCTCTTAACTCCCCTTTAAGTAAAATAATTTAGATCCTGTCCAGCAGAAATGGTAATCTTTATTTGTGAAGCACCAATGACACCTTCTTCCAAAATGGGATTGTATGACTCTTGAAATGGGCTTTACCACCTCCAAGCTATAAATAGATGATTTGTTTGTTTTAATGCCCCTGAGATCACTTAACTGTTTTCATGCATACAATTGTTGTAATAGATTTAGGACCCATAAAACAAAGGGTATGATTTAAAAAAAAAAAAATTGTAGTTTGATTAAAGAAAATAAAATGAAGCACAATGTAAAGAGGCAATGCAGAAGAAACTGGCAGCATGAATTTTATTTTTTATTGTAATAGAAATTATATTAAAGTCTATAACCAAGGCCATTGTGTTCCATTTTTGGGATGTATTATCCAAACTACATCTTATCTAGAAAATGAAGATTTATTTTGTTTTTCCCTCCTAGGTTGCTGCGCTTTACCTATGGCCCGTCTTTTCCTCCATTTAAAGTTCCAGAAGAAGATGCCAGTCTTATCCCTGCTGAAATGGATAATGAATGTGTGACCCAGACCTGGTTCCGCTTCCTCCATATGCTGAGGTATAGAATCTAAAGTAAACCTGCATTTCCCAGTCAGGAAATCTGAACGATCAGCATGAATTGCAGAGGTCATGTTTGCTTTTTCTTTTTTTTTCTTGTGATTAATGTTTAAACTGCCAGCATAGGGTTCCAAAATGTAAGTGGGATTTTTTTGCCTCAGTAAATAGTCATAATAGCCATATCCGTAGACACTTATCTGTTTAAAAGAAGTCATACGTTTGTAATTTAATTTAGAGTCCTACTGACCAAGTGAACTCAGGTACTAAACACATTGCAAGCTCTGTGAGGCAAGGACCTATTTGTCATATGAAACACTTATCTAATAAAGAGAGGATATCCTTATCATGTGATACAGTTAATCTAATTGTATACAGTTAATTTAAGAGCATATGCTGTAGTTTGTAAGAAAATATCTGTGGAATAAATTAAGGCTTGTAATCAAAAGCATAGATCAAGACTGATACAAGGTACATATTGTATGGTATGGTGAAACCACTTGCTAAGTGAGTGGAACAGGTATAACCGGAAAATGTTTAGTTCTATTCCCTGTTACCTATTTTTCTTCGCTACATGTTTTTGTAATAATCTCTTGCTTTCATTGCAGTAACCCTGTGGATTTAAGCAATCCGAGTATTATAGGCACAACACCCAAGTTTCAGGAGCAGTTTCTGAATGTGAGTGTAGGGACTCAGGACCTGAACCAGTACTCCTGCCTGAAACAGCTGCCTCAGATCTTCTTCCGAGCCATGCGTGGGGTCAGCTGCCTGGTGGATGCTTTTCTAGGTAAAATTCTCTTGCATGAATACAACAGTCTGCCTATCATGGCAAGGGTGCTGGGTAACCTGTAGTTATATTGTAAACTGGACATTTGAAATATAACTGTGGAAAACACATTTTTTTTCTTTAGGAGTTGCAGTCTTTAAGAAAATTGGGTGTGAAAGATTGCCCAGATATGGTATCCAAATTTTTCTATATAACTTGCACTTTTTGATACAAAGAATCTGGGCAAATAGGCATGGTCTATAATAATCGCTGATTCGGTTTAACCATTGGTGTAGAATGTACTTTGGCTAAGCTGCAGCATTCTGTCTTTCTCTATTCCAGTTGCTTTTGCTGTTAATAGACCAATCCTAAGAATCTTGAACCTTGAGGTTCAATTTCACAGCTGAATTATGAGTTCATAAAATACATATCTTATGTTGCTTTCACAGTTAAATGTTAATGCATGAATGACATTGTTATGGATATGGAATTTAAAGGCAGGGACGGACAAATATCCCAGACTATAAATGAAATAGTTATAGATATGGAATTTATAGTCTGGGATATTTGTCCGTCCCTGCCTTTAAATTCCATATCCATAACAATGCCATTCATGCATTATATTTAACTGTTAGAGCAACATAAGTTATGTACAACTTAGGATCTAGGTATATTTTCTAGGAGCCATAAAAGATAATTCCAGAAACCTGTGAAGGACCAATTTCATAGGATTACATTATACTTCTGGAAAATATTTGTGCCAGAAGTAAAAACTCTAGTGCCTTGGGTGTTACATCCCTCATAAAAGGCATGTTATAGGCCCCATATTCTCAGTATTCTATTTTAAAGAACTTAACTAAATAATGGGCAAAATGTTGAAAATAAACAACATAAAAACAGCTTTTTTCTTTGCACTTCTTTCTGCAACATATAGTATTCCGAGTGTTGGCCAACGCTATTGTTGTCTTGTCTGCACTTCCAATGTACCTTCCTACTTGAATGGCACATAGGCAGTCTGTTATCTGTATCACAAATGTAATTTAATAGGTATCAGTGTGCTAATATCTGCTGCAAAGGTTCTCACCTACTTGACCAGAAACATATACTCACAAATAGGTTAAGTACTAGAAGACAACAATGGTACTAAAATGTTTTTTTGGGGAAAATCAGACTTTTGGCAATTTTGCAAGTGATGTAGCAAAGACAAAATAGATTTCTGTACGCCTAAACGGAGAACTGGATAATATTGTAATTTGATCTGGTGGGGGAGGTGGGAAGAGAGGTTAGAAGGTATTTAGATCTGACTGAAATTAATACCACACCCCTTCCCCCTCACAGGCCCACAAACAGCCTACTTGCATCAGGAAATCCAAAAGTGCCAAAACCCTGCTCACACAGACTGATTCTGATAACACTACCATATAATGGATGTCTCTGTGGACTAGTATCTGCTAATTAAAAACTAGCTTAATGACTTCCCTCCATATTTATACTACAGACATATCATAGTTTTGATCCTCCTGCAAATTCCTGAACATAACTTGTTATATGATATAATGCGTCAGATGTTAAATAGTATGATATATGTATGTAAAAGTTTTTAGAATTTGTCCAATTGGTATCAAGAAGTTTGTGGCCCTGTTGTACAAGGGTGACAGCATGTGGAGATGTTATAGAAATAATCAAGATGCATTCACTAGCAGTTTACTAATGGTCTTGTTATTCCATATAAAGGCAATTGAGAGTATAAGTAATATTTCAAATTTTTTTTATTAAAAAGGATTTTTTGTCCGTTTTTAGGGCATGTGTAACAATTTGTGTATATGAATTTTTTTTTAATTTTTTTTTTTTTGAAGAGTTTAACATTAAAACATATCTTTAGAACATATAGGAAGCATTAACCTTAAACTTGTGAGACCTTCTTTTTGTAGTAGTTTTATCTTAAAACAGACAGAGGAGCCAGTTCGCATTTTATTTATGGGCCAGGTTGAATTTGCACTTTCCTATGTGTAATTTTTGATACCTCTAACTAGAGGGCCCTACATGTGAGTGTCCAATTCTTACGCCTGATCTTTTGGAAATAAATTTATTGATCTGCACTAGGATTTGGTGTGCGCTTTCCCTTTCCTTTTTTCCATTGTAAGCACAGTGATAACCATTTTTGACTGAAAGGACCTTATATACTACAGGATATTTCTCCCTGTGAGCTAAATCAGTCTGTTCTCACTCAATAGAGTGATCCAGCCCTGAAATATCGGGCAATTCTGTCCTGAACAGGAAAAAACGCAAACCCCAGATGTACATTTCAGCCTGTCTTGGACCTCTTGTGCTGAGTTCCCTAAGGCACAGTGCGCAAGGAGTCCATATCATGCTGGCATAGGAAGAGGGATGGAAGCTGACATGGGATTCCCCCTCAAGACAAGAGTGAAATAAAAAAAAGCTAGATTTTTTAAAGAGCCATAATTACAGTGTCCTTTTTAGTATTGTGTGTCTGACTTTTTTAAAGGGTTTCATAGCGGATATAAAAATATACTTATCTGCATTTTATTGGTTTGTCAAAAACAGAATGCTGCACCTTGGTCTGAGGGTGTGGAGATGATTCTTTAAAACACATTTAGTTTCTAAGCATGTACCTGTACGGATCACAAAAAAACAGAATCTCCCCTCCGAGGTAGGTTGTCTTGCAGAGGTGTTGGTGAAGGGAATATTTGTAATTTAACATATAAATGTTTCACAAACTAAGTGGTGAATTTTGATTACCAACTTCCATGATTTTCAATGTGTAACAAATCACTGGTCAAATTTCAATTGTATTTTTCTAAATGATAGAGTGCAATATTCTTTTAAAGATGGGAATTAATGAAAAGACTCACATTTAACATCTGATTATATGCATTATCCACTGTTCCAGTGTAGCAGAAAATCATTCCATCTTTAAAGCCATGGTAATAATTTGTTAAAGGGCTGCCTAAAGAAAACTGTATTCTCAATCAAAATACTGAGGGGGAGGAGCTAGCATTATGCTAGTGACTTGGGGTGAGTTTACAGCATGTATGGTACTCGCAAATAGTTTCATTTATTACTGGTTTATAACTGGATAGCCATAGTTCAAGAAAAAAAAAATCTAGGTTTTAAAACTTGCGTTTGAAAACCTAGCACTTTCTATTGGGTGTCCAGGTGGTGGGGAAGGATCGGCCCAGGGCCTGTCCTTACAGGATTCTTTAATGTCCTGAAAATATTGTTTATCTGTAGTGTGGGTTTTGAAGGCAAACCAACATCACTCAGAAAAAAACCTCTTGAAAACCTGAATGGGTAGGGAAAAGCCAATCTGGTGGAAGCTATCATTCAAAATTCAAGTGACATTTTTAAAAGCTATATTTAATTATATTTTCTTAACCTATTGATTTTATCACTAGTCCGTTACTAAATAAACAAATTAAATATCATTGATTGACCACTACAGTGGCACAGATTTCTCTTATATATTAACAATATAATTCTGCTTTTCGAAGGGGAAAAAAGTGTTGTAATTCAGAAGCAATTCTTCACATATAATAATAATTAAAAAAAAAAATGTGTGTGTATATATAGAGTAAATAAAAAGTACATCTGTGTTCACACTTGAATGTCTAAAGCAATTTTAAAAATCTGTTTCCAGCTCAGAATTCCGAGAAAAACAGTTATTACACTGCATTCTGGGAAGTTGAGCTGGGACATACAAATGTGCCCACAAATGCCTCGCTCTTCAATCCATAGCCATTATCAAACATGGCTTCCTTTAAGCTTATGCATGGTGTATTATACAGCTTTAATGGAAAGCCAATGTTGGATTAAACACAGGCCGAGTAGCCAATCCATGTACAGCTGTTATAAGCTTACTGGCTATCATCAGCATGGAGGATCTTCTCAAAGTCCACAACACAGGCTGAGATCCCACTCCATGCTGATGATAGCCAGTAAGCTAATAACAGCTGTACATTGATTGGATAATCAGCCTGTGTTTAATCCAACCTTGGCTTTGCATTAAAGCTGTGTTTGATAATGGCTTCGGATTGAAGAGCGAGGCATTTGTGGGCATATTTGTGTGTCCCAGCTCAACTTCCCAGAATGCAGTGTAATAACTGTTTTTCTCAGAACTCTAAAGCAAGTTAAAAAACCTGCTTCTAGCTCAGACATTCAAATGACTTTCAAATGTGAACACAGATGTACATTTTATTTACTGTACAGTGGAGGGCTTCTATCGCTCTTTTGCCCACCATATTATAAATGATTATTGTGGTGAAATTATATATATATATATATATATATATATATATATATATATATATATATATATATATATATATATATATATATATATATATATTTATTTTTTGAATAATTAGAGTATTGCAGTGAATAGTGATACCTTTTTTATTGGACAAACGTATTCATAATAAAGCGACGAGCTTTCGAGAGATAATGCCTCTTTATTTACTTGATAAAGAGAGGCATTATCTCTCGAAAGCTTGTCACTTTATTATGAATACGTTTGTCCAATAAAAAAGGTATCACTATTCACTGCAATACTCTTATTCAACTGGATTACTGGACATTCACGGCTACCAATTTGGGTGACAATTATGAAATTGCTAAATTCGGTCTTAGAAACTGCCACATTTGTGACTAAATACAATACAACTGTGCTGGGCATAGTGGCCTATTCTGAGATCTAAAAAAAATTTGTGATTTCAAATGATCTTTAACAAATTATGAATTATGCATGCTTAGAAAATTTGGGCAAGGTAGGTATTTGCCCAGTATGAAAATCTCAATCTTTTCAGTTAATTTGTGAAGGTAAGTTGGAAAGCACCTGCAATTTTGTATAGAAAATAATCTGTTCCTCATCTTTACAGTGGAATCGTAGTTATTCTCTAACTTAATGAGCTAATGGAAATCCAATCCGCTGCCTTTTCAAGGATATTATAAAATTAAGACTAAAGTTGTTGAGCATGGGGAATATCATCTGTGGATCCCTGACAAAACTATTCCTTATCCATAAAATCTTTACATATGTCCACTTCTGTAGGGAGGACCAGAACGGGTGCCTCAGATGACTTGTTTATCTCCCACCAGGAATCTCACGTCCTCGGGCAGATAGTGCTCCACCCACTCCAGTGAACAGGCTGAGCATGCCACAGAATACAGCTACAAACACCACTCCACCGCACAGCCGAAGGCACCGTGCAGTCACTGTGAACAAGCCCACAATGAAACCCAGTGTGGTAAGTAACAGTGTCACCTGCCATATTATCCTTTATACTGGAATACGGTTATCAAAGGCTCATTGCAAGGGCCGCTAGCTATTTTATTGATTATTTGTAATATTGGTCTCTACCCAGATAATCATTAAAGGAAGGGTGTGCTGACTGAGTCAGGTCTAAAGGGTTTTAAGAACAATCCGATATTGAAACGACAGACAACCATTCATGGGCTGCTTCCAAAGCACCTCGCCTTACTGACCTTTTAATAGTGGTTCGATACAGGCATCCACTGAGTCTGGATGTTGAATATTATAATTTTTAAGTAATTGAATATGATTTATTAATGATTAATGCTTAATTTTAAAAAATCTAACTCGTGTTAGGACATTAATTTTAATAGCCAAGAGAGTTGCTGTATCCACAAGCCAGTAAGTGGTGCTCTGAAGGGACTTTCTACTAATTTTTGTCTGCTGCTAAAAATCCTCTTTATTTAAAGGAAAATTCACAGTAGGCTGCTTATAGTTGGTGTTTGTTTTTGTGTTGTTTTTGTTGTCTGTCGTCTTCATATAGTTTAACTGAAATTAGGGAAAATTAAACTGTGGTATTTTAAAGTAAAAATGAAGTTTTACTTTCCAAAAATATCTCAATGTTTTTGTGTTGTGTACCAAGCTCCATACACTGGAAGGGCATGAAAAGTTTCCTGCTGCAGCTGGGGAAATGGGGGGGAAAAAACATGGGATTCAGCTTTGAAAGACTGCCACTGTAAAACGTCAGTTAATATTGGACACGAGGAGCTAGTCTAGTACCTTTCCTTCAAGTTACATGCTGGACAGAGTGTGTAAAATTTTAATATATTATTTTATGCTCATAGTTTAAATAGCAGCTGATCTTATTTGTTAGCAAAAGCTTTACATGTGTGTGAAATACCTAATTGTTCATGCTTTGCCTTACACAAGGTAAACACCACCCATGGCACAAAGGTTCAGCATCAGGCGTCTTCCACCTCTCCGCTTTCCAGTCCAAACCAAACCTGCTCCGAGCCACGCCCTCTGCCGGCCCCAACACGACCCAAAGTCAACAGCATTCTGAACTTGTTCGGATCGTGGCTGTTTGATGCGGCTCTGGTTCACTGCAAACTTCAGAATGGAGTCAATCGTGACAGCAGTATGACGGGTAGGTTCTGTCATCATCCGCAGTAGAACCTTTCTCATCAGAGTATTCCCATATTTCCTACATGCAAGATTAATATTGCAAGTGAATAGTCAGGTGGGAGGGTCTTGTCTATGGGATTTATACATTATTTTTACATGCAATAATGAAATGAATCCGATTTTAACCTTACCCAGCTGCTTCTACACATATATATTAAGTTGATTATTAATCTTTTTTTTTAAAGAAACTCTAATAGAAGCCATTTTCAATCTCAATGTAAAACAGAGTTCTGAAAAGTAAGAATGAAAACGATATATACAGTCAGGTCCATAAATATTGGGACATCGACACAATTCTAAACTTTTTGGCTCTATACACCACCACAATGGATTTGAAATGAAACTAACAAGAGGTGCTTTAACTGCAGACTTTCAGCTTTAATTTGAGGGTATTTACATCCAAATCAGGTGAACGGTGTAGGAATTACAACAGTTTGTATATGTGCCTCCCACTTTTTAAGGGACCAAAAGTAATGGGACAATTGGCTGCTCAACTGTTCCATGGCCAGGTGTGTGTTATTTCCTCATTATCCAATTTACAAAGAGCAGATACAAGCTCCAGTGTTCATTTCAAGTGTGCTATTTGCATTTGTTGCTGTTAACTCTCAATATGAGATCCAAAGAGCTGTCACTATCAGTGAAGCAAGCCATCATTAGGCTGAAAAAACAAAACAAACCCATCAGAGAGATAGCAAAAACATTAGGTGTGGCCAAATCAACTGTTTGGAACATCCTTAAAAAGAACGAACGCACCGTTGAGCTCAGCAACACCAAAAGGCCCGGTAGACCACGGAAAACAACTGTGGTGGATGACCGAAGAATTTTTTTTCCTGGTGAAGAAAACACCCTTCACAACAGTTGGCCAGATCAAGAACACTCTCCAGGAGGTAGGTGTATGTGTGTAAAAGTCAACAATCAAGAGAAGACTTCACCAGAGTAAATACAGATTGTTCACCACAAGATGTAAACCATTGGTGAGCCTCAAAAACAGGAAGGCCAGATTAGCCTTCACAGTTCTGGAACAACATCCTATGGACAGATGAGACTAAGATCAACTTGTACCAGAGTGATGGGAAGAGAAGAGTATGGAGACGGAAAGGAACTGCTCATGATCCAAAGCATACCACCTCATCAGTGAAGCGTGGTGGTAGTGTCATGGCGTGGGCATGTATGGCTGCCAATGGAACTAGTTCTCTTGTATTTATTGATGATGTGACTGCTGACAAAAGCAGCAGGATGAATTCTGAAGTGTTTCGGGCAATATTATCTGCTCATATTCAGCCAAATGCTTCAGAACTCATTGGACGGCGCTTCACAGTGCAGATGGACAATGACCCGAAGCATACTGCAAAAGCAACCAAAGAGTTTTTTAAGGGAAAGAAGTGGAATTTTATGCAATGGCCAAGTCAATCACCTGATCTGAATCCGATTGAGCATGTATTTCACTTGCTGAAGACAAAACTGAAGGGAAAATGCCCCAAGAACAAGCAGGAACTGAAGACCGTTGCAATAGAGGTCTGGCAGATCATCACCAGGGATGAAACCCAGCGTCTGGTGATGTCTATGCGTTCCAGACTTCAGGCTGTAATTGACTGCAAAGGATTTGCAACCAAGTATTAAAAAGTGAAAGTTTGTTTTATGACTGTTAATCTGTCCCATTACTTTTGGTCCCTTAAAAAGTGGGAGGCACATAGACAAACTGTTGTAATTCCTACACCGTTCACCTGATTTGGATGTAAATACCCTCAAATTAAAGCTGAAAGTCTGCAGTTAAAGCACATCTTGATAGTTCTTGTCAAATTCATTGTGGAGGTGTATAGAGCCAAAAACATTAGAATTATGTCGATGTCCCAATATTTATGGACCTGACTGTAAAATATATATATATATATATATATATATATATATATATATATATATATATATATATATATATATATGCGCGCACCCAAAAAAGTTTAAATATTTCTGCTAATTTTTATTGTCTTGCGCTCTATGTATAATCCATATCAGTATCTTATCCTTCTCCCAAATGTAGTATCAATCTGCTGCATTGTTTTCCTTATTTGCACTATTATGAATAAGACATTAGACATTTTTTCGAGATAGAAATTTTCAATCTTAGAAGTGGTTGATTCTGTAAACCAGTAGTTTCCTTAAATTTAGTTAATAAAATAGACTTGTAGGGCATGAATTCTTAATTGTCCGTCTTAAGAATCAGTTTAAATTTATATATTTGTACAACTTGGTTCATCGGATGGCTGCTGAGCCATTTGGAAGATAATTTATAACACTTTTCCAAGAGGCTTTACTGTGTGGATAATGCTGAGAAGGTTAAATTCATTTCATTAGATCAACTAAGCCCTATATATTTAAACTCTCATCCTCCATTCTGTAATTATTTACCCATTGTTGTGCAGTGTCCTCAGATCTCACTCCACTGTTACACACCCTTGCCATCTAATTTTTTCCATTTTAATCCCAATTAAAAGCAATTCTTCCTTTTTATGTGAAGTTCTCACCATATTTAAAGTACTTTCTTGTAACTACTTCTGTCCTTTGATTTCTTTCCATTTTATTTCTGTTATCTTGCAGCATCTTTTATCCAAATTCTTCTTTCTTATAAATCTTGTAAGTAGGAACCTGTAGCTTCAATTGCAATCATCTTTTTATATTTTCCATTTCCACATAACCGCTCGTAAATTTTCAGTTTCTTCCTAACATCCTTGTTGTCTTGTGTTTTTTATTACTTTTGCCCTTATGTCCTTGGTTTTCTTTGCATCTCTCGTGGGGGGGAAACTGTTCATTTCTTCAGTTATTTGTCTGAATGGGGATGATTGTTGGTACAGACTCAAACTAATCTGTTTCCAGTCTTCCCCATTTATTTCATGTTATGAAGTAATAGATTTTGCACTAACCATAGTTATTTTCTTTTAATTGTTTTCATTATTTTGTTATCTGGATGTACTGTCTGATATTGTGCATGTAGTTTTTATATTTTTAATAGATATTTCATTGGGTTTAGTTTGATGGTAACTACATATAAAGCAGCTAAGGTTCATGGGAAAATGCATCAAGATTTGTTTTTCTAGAGCTTTATCCATACAACCAGTGGCTCCTGACAGTTTTAATATGTCCATATATTCTTTCAATCTTAATCCAGCGTTATGGACACTACATGAGCTAAAATGTTGAATTTTATTTGTGAAATTAAGACAAACACAATATTGATCGAGAGGTGGCTTTTATTGGGCCTAAGGATAGATTGATTTGGTCAGTGCTAACAAATGAGTTTTTTAGTTGCATTATTTATTTACATGGTAGATAGTCTTAATATAGTTTATAGTCATATAATAATAATAATAAAAAAACTTCTTTGAACTTGTTTTATTTAGTAACATTGTATGCCCTTTCTGGATCACTACCTTGTTGTGGTGAAGGTGCTTGTGTACCTCACTGAAGCTGTGAGCTATACCATGTAGGCTCACCGAAGATTGGCAAGAGAGGTCAAACAAATTGAGGTCTATTGAGAAGGAACTGGTAACCATCTCCAGTATCTTTGCCAAGAAAACCATATGGATAAGCACAACCAGGCACAAATGTGTCTGGTGTGCTGCATATGGTCACAGCGAGTCTACTTACAGGTGCAGATATCAATTCTACAAAGGGGCTAGATGGACCTCCAATTATATTCTGCATATGGTAATTTTCACAGTGTAATAAACATCTTAAACCTAGAATCAAGCAACAGTGTTGCTAGTACATCACTGCAAATTGATTTCCTTGTGTCCACCAACAGTCCCTGGGGTGTTTACTGAAACTTTCTTGAATTGCTTAAAAAAAAAAAAAAAAAAAAAAAAGGTTCTCACAAATGGCATTGCAATACACATATATTAAAGGACCACTATAATGCCCACAGAAGTTAATTTTTTTTTTTTTATAATTAGACATTGGTAACACGCCTATTTAAAAAATAAATGGGGGCGGCTTTTACTAGCAGGCAGTGTTACATTTTCCATGTTTTATACCAACACAGTTGTGTTTTTTGCTGCGTTGAAACATTTCCCCTTGACAACTATCGTTTCCTGTGTGGACAGCCTGTTTTTTTTTTTTTTTAATAACTAAAACCCTTTAGATCTGTGTTTTTAGCCAACATGTCTCCAACACCCTTGACCTTTTCAAGGTGGAGTCAATTGGTACAACTTGAGGCCTAAACGGTTAGCTTAAAAAATTAGTTTACATTCAGTTATGCTATTATATATGATTAAAGATTATTTTTTTAAAGATTTAATGCTAGTTTAAAACCTCCCTAGATCATTTTGTTACAGCATTACATTGGTCCTTTTAAGATTGTTATTGATAACCGAGCACTTCTAAAAAGAAAAAAAGATTTTAACAAAAACATAGTGCATTACGTGTGTGTGTATATATATATATATATATATATATATATATATATATATATATATATATATATATATATATATATATATTTATTTATATATTTATTTATATATATATATATATTTATATATATGTATATATATATATATGTATATGTATGTATATATGTATATGTATGTATATATGTATATGTATGTATATATGTATATGTATGTATATATGTATATGTATGTATATATGTATATGTATGTATATATGTATATGTATGTATATATGTATATGTATGTATATATGTATATGTATGTATATATATATATGTATATATATATATATATAGTGATGAAGGAATAGCATGCACATTTTGTAAGGTTTTAAAATGCCTTAACATAATGTGTTGTCATCTTCTCCATCTGACTTCTTCTTCCCAAGGAAAATGTAAATTTCTTATAATAAAGTAGTCTTATCAATTCTTATATATCTTTTTGCTTGAAGGGGTGGCCATGATGTACATAAATACTTTATTTTCCATATATTAAAAAAAAAAAAAAAAAAAAAAAAACACTTTTATTCATTATTTAAAACATTTGCTCTGAGAGAATTGCTTAAGACTAAAATATTATGGGGTGCCTCTCTAGCAATTTTGTTTTATTCTTAAATTGTACAAATCTTTTTGTAGTTTTTAATTCTTTAAGACTTTATAGCCAGTATTCATATTAACATTTAGGTGGCCAGTAATTACAAAACATAATTTTAACTGCCAGTTATTTATTGTAGCTCCGTAATCTTGTCACATTGTATGTCCTCTCCCTCTCTGCAATCTCTTTTATATCTGAATGCACTAGCTCTTCTGTTTTTGCCAGTGTTTGAGGTGAAAATTTCAGGCTGGCCCCAGACAAAGCTGACTTAAAGGTATATGAAAGTGAGGTGGGTTATGAATGCATCGTAACTCGCCTAGCAAAAAAATTTTTTGCAGAAAAGAAAAAAATGTGCTGGGGATGATGTAGACACCCCCAGCAACTGAGATTTGCATTATTGGATATCTAATTTTTAATGAGATATACAATATGCAGCACATGCTGAGTGGCGAAATGAAAGTGTCTGAAATCATGTGACTTCCCACAGTATGGCACATTACAGGTGCTAACTGAGCATGCTTGCCCAATCCCCAGGCCAAAAAGAAACATTGTATAAGTTATGCTAATTATCCCTGGGAATTTCAGGATGTGTCAACATTGAGCGAAAACTCAAAAGCTCAAACGCAAAAGCAAGAAATAAAGCAAACTTCAGTCTAACAGTTTAACTGTTTGCTTTGAAGAAAATTGTTTGCATGAAAGAATTCCAGACACTATAAATGCTGATCTATCAGATGCATTAATAACCCAGCTCACTTGCATATACCTTTTATACCCTATACTTTTTGATACATGTATAGCATTGATGTGATGCACTCATTGTATCCAAGGTTACATATTCATCCAATCGCAGACAATGTCCGAGCTTGACCAGTTGTTTAATCTACTGTATTATATATTATTAAACAGTGAATTGTTCATATAATAATTTAACATGTCATAAAAACCGGGATTTTTTCCCAAAGTAGATGCTGAAGCAGGGGCCACATTAATAGACTCTCCCCATGCCTTACCACCATATACTTCATTACATCAAACAATTAAGAACAAAACCCATGTTCCCTTATGGGATTAAAGTCCTATATCCATCCACCTCTTGCTGACTAAGGGCCTTCACAACATTTACTACTCTAGTGTATTTTATCTTGTATAATTCCAGCAAATCTTAGTATGAAAGGATCTTTACCATAAGCTTCAGAAAAGTTTTGACACACATTATACAAAAAATTATATTCTGCTACCTGTTATCTTGGACATATTTTTGTTTCTTCTGTGTTCATTACCTTTTTATATGTACACTCATAAAAGCAATAATTTATCTTATCTTATGGTACACCACATTTTAGACCATACTGGTTCTTTGTAATATTTTTTTTTTTTATCCATCGCTACTCTTAAAATCAAAACAATACATAACATAGTTACATAGTAATTAAGGTTTAAAAGAGTCTTTTTGAGACCTTGTGTACCATCCTAAAACTTAGCACTAATTTTTGCCTAAGGTAGGCACCCACTTATCTCACATATGTTATTACATTTTTCAGCCACCCTCAATATATGCCAGTGTTCAATTTTTTCAGGGAGGATAAAAAATATTGAAGAACAAATGCTATATATGGTAATTTACAATTTTATTAGTTTCCATTCAATAGCTTTTGTGCAATCGTTTTTGTTTTGTTTTTGTTTTTTAACCATATGACTTTACCTTGGGTGTCATATACCAGCACAAAAGGCCTAATGTAGTACAAAACTTCATATGATGCATTTAAAAGAACATGTTTTATACATTAACAAACATTTGTTTTCCATGTTAATTTTTAGAAAATTACTAATAAAGCATCACATAAGCTGATAAACAATATGTTTAATCCAGCATTTATCCTACATGTGAATTAAGAGATGTAAACAAAGAATCACGGAGAACCGGTTTAGTGCGTTTTCTTATTTCATCACAGTCAATTGAATGGAAATACAATAACAATGATGTGCAGGCCGGGCCTCATAAGATTAATTGTGTTTTATTGTGACCTGTAACTTACCACAACAGAGGAGGAGAAACAGTCCTGTTTCTCAATGTGATGTAATTTTTTACTGTAGTTCACTTATTTTTTCATTCCAATTTATTTTATTTTTTTGTAATGTTTGTTACCTAGTTATTGTGCATTCAATAGAAGTATCCTCCACAATTTAATTCCAAATACAATTTAAACTTTTCCTCTAAGAATTATCTATTGTAACAAATATTTACCTTTGGGAACCTCTCAATTTTCTGTTCTCTCTTATGTAAGGTGCCATGTTTCACAGCTGTTCCCTAAACACACCTAAATATTTCTCTACTGTTATGTCAAGTGGTACATTTTGATGAGCATGATATGAAATATTTTCAGGTAAGAGGTTCTTAACTGCATTTAGAGTTGGGGCCACTGGTTTGAATATTAATGACATGACAGAAGCAGATAGTGATAGTTAAAAAAAAAAAAAAAAATCTTTGTGTCTTTCCCATGAGCCTGAGTGCATTAAATTATGGAGATAACATCCAATGAAACATAGCATCCTCCTTCTCTGCAGCTTTGGCAACACAAACTACTTTGGAGTTTCGTCGTAAAGGTTCCCAGATGTCCACAGACACCATGGGATCAAGCACTGTGTTTGATGCCAATGACTTTCCAGAGAATTATGATGCGGGAAGAGCGGAGGCTTGTGGGACCTTGTGTAGGATATTCTGCAGTAAAAAGACTGGAGAAGAGATATTGTCTGCATATCTCTCCAGGTATCTCTTCTTTGCCAATGGCTTTGATTTACATTCTTTTTTTGGGTGATATTCTATTAAACCCATCAGTTTACAGCTCTCATCCATGATGCCCCTTTCAATCAGCAGTTGTTGTGGAACTTTGCCCTGTAGAACAAAGTTTTCAACACAATGTGACTATAGCTTTTTTAATGGCCTGTAACGTTTAAAAAAAATGTAACCGCAGCTTTTGCCCAATTTGGGCTAATATTGTTAATCAGAAAAAACTGTTTTGCTTTGCTGTATACTCTTATACTCTTAAAGGGCCAGTGGAAGAATTATTCATGTTAAGCCTATCTTTTAGCCAAAAGTGCAAACGGCAGCAAAACAAAGATTTAGCCAGAACATAAAGTTTAAAAAAACACTTCATTCCAATTAGAATGTATTGTTTAGAATTGAGTAATCTCCATTTTTAAACACACCCTCATGCTCCAGCTCTCAGAAAGGGATGACAGCGAGTTTAAGTCCTCTTTTTGTAAACAGTCTTAAAACATTATAATTGTCTCTTAACACACACACACAAACATCTGTAGAAGGGAAGATGTGATTTAGAGTAAAATAAGGGGTTATATCTTCCCTATATAACTAGTAATGACTACAGAGGAAAATTACATTATTAATAATTGCGATGGGTTGATAGGTCTCTACTTTTTAAACAAAGCAAAAAGGGTAATAAGAGTTTCATGCATTTTAACCAAATCAACATCATGATATCTAGTCTTGTTTGTTGTGTTTTAATCACTGTGATCTCTGTGTGTCTCCATAGGTTTTATATGGTGCTAGTTCAAGGGTTGCAGATTGGAGATTTCATCTGCCATCCAGTTCTAGCCAGCATCATCCTCAACTCCCCTCCTCTCTTCTGCTGTGACCTCAAAGGGATTAATGTGGTGGTCCCTTATTTTATTTGTGCGCTTGAAACCATTTTGCCAGACAGGTAAACTTTTAAGTGGTTCATATCTCCTAGGGAATGGTATGTTTTATGGTTGTAGCTTGAGATTTGTGTTTCCAGGCTGATGAGTTATGTTTAAGGTAATATGCCTATTCACCAAACTTTGCTTCATTGTGAAACTTGGGACATGGAAGGATTCTGGATATTACTATGCATATAAAATACCTACGTATGTATGTATGTATTTACTTTTATGTAATTTATTAAGCCCCTTCAGGGTCGCTACCTTGTTGTGGTGAAGGGTCTTGTGTACCTCAATGAAATTATGAGCTATACCATGTAGGGTCATCCAGGATGGGCAGGTCATAGCAGAGAGGTCAGAACAATTGCATTTCACTGGAGATGGAACTGGTAATCCACTCCTGTATCTTTGCCGAGCAAATCATATGGATAAGCACAACCAGAAACAGACAGATGTGCCTGGCATGCTGCTGTTCATATGGGCACGGAGTCTGGGACTGAACAATAACAACATTTAATTGCTTGCAAGCTCTGTTTTTACTGCCTAAAATCAAATATAATATTAACTGACTGGGTCAGCCCAATGCAGTTCATGAAGACACACGATCTGCAGTACTGACTGTGTAGTATCCTTGGCTTTCGGTAACCATATCTCTGCAACCATCTGCAAAATGCTGCTGAGACGTGGCTCCTGATAGGCTAGGTCGCTACACTGCAATGGAGAGACAAGTCTAGAGACTATTTTGTATGATTTTAGGCAGAAAAAAAACAAACTTACAAGATTGTCTTAATTAAATAAAGTGCATTAAACTAAATAGATACAAATATATATTATATACCTAGTAAACTCTAGAAACCTTCCATATCCTCTAAATACTGTTTTTCTACCTGACCTTCTCCTGGAGAGCTCTTGTTTAAAAAATTGCGATGTAAAACTCTCTGATAATCGTGCCCTCTAACAGTTTTGCCTCTTTGAGAGCTCTCCAAAAATATAGGGTAATTATGCTTTTAATTGTTCAATGACCATTAAAAATTGGTACCATATATTGCTCTAAGTAACAGTTGAGAGTGAAGCTTCCCACATGGCTTTTCCATGTAAATAGATCCTAGTGACGAGAAGTCCCAGAGGATGCCCGAAAGTTTTCTAGAAACCCATACAAAATTCATTGGTTTGTCTTCTAGGGTGGATGTTTGAAAAGATAAAAAAGATAAAGATAAAAAAATAGTGTTCTACTTAGAAGATTTAAAAAAATACATCCGTGTAAAATTCTAAATATTTAATTATCCTCCCTATATGGTTGTATTATGTTTGCTACAGGAAACTGTGCTATACAGACGGTGGATAACTTGATTCCACCCTCCCCCTCCTGGGTGCAGTATATTCGTAACACAGCTGTGGCTCCGAATATAATTTAAAAACATAGTTAATATCTGCTTTGTTACCTCACTTTTATTTTTTTCTTGCCCATCCAAGTGATTAGCAGTAATTAACAGCAATAGTCTATCATTTATAAAAGATATGAATCTGTTTTAGTTTGGATCAGAAAGGCTGACCTTTAAGAAAGGCAAATTTTGAATGTTCTACTGTAGGTAAATGTAATATTTTGTAATAGCAAGAATGTTATCAATGGAATGCTATTACCTGTAGTTGTTCATTTGTACCATATTTAGACTAATCAACTTATAATGCACATACTTTATTTTGAAGTAACTGTCAAACCTAGTGAACCTGCATACAGTTCACACTCTACATTCATAAAGTGTATTTTCCTTTTATTTTCTAGAGAGCTTTCAAAGTTTAAAAGCTATGTAAATCCTACGGAGCTTAGGAGGTCATCCATCCACATATTGCTCTCCCTGTTGCCTCTGCCACACCATTTCGGGACTGTAAAGTCGGAGGTAATTGCATTTTAAATATGTTTTTTTTTTTTTTTTTTTTGTTGCTTTATTGGTCAGACATGGATTTGAACCACTGTTTGTATTCCCACTTCTAGGGGTATTGTGTATGACCACATTTCTCAAGTAACATTTTTACTTAGTGCTGCATAAAAGTCCAGACTAGAAACTTGCCAGTTGTGCCGAGTCAGAGGACAAAAAATAGGATATTTACAAATTTAGTCCCATGTGAAAAATAAATTCATTTCTCTTCACAAGAAACCCTGATTTTTCTTTTTCTTCTGTATATGTATGTTTTTATGATACAGCCGGTGCACTCACTATATCCAATTTGCACAGCAACTCCAAAATTGCAACAAAATGAGCAGCTTTTGTTTTTTTCAGACTTTGAGATCGTAAAAGTAGAACCAGGAAAAGGCAGATGAGCTAAATAGGTTCTTTTCTTCGGTATACACAAGAGGTACCAGTGCTTGGGTAACCGCAACAAAATGGGGCTACACTATCTTCACCTAATAATTGGTTCACGCAGGAAGAAATCCAAAAGTGGTTGGAAAAAATAAATGTTAATAAAGCCCCGGGTCCTGATGAAATACATCAAAGGGTACTAAGGGAACTGAGTTCTGCAATAGCCAAACCATTATATCTGATTTGTCAAGATTCACCATACCAGATGACTGGAGAAAAGCAGAGGTGCTACCTATTAAGAAGGGAGCAAGAACACATCCAGGAAATTATAGACCTGTAATCCCCACTTCTGTAGTGTTCAAGCTTTTAGAGGGGTTAATGAGGTAAAATAGACAATAATATGTTTATTCAAGCAGGATAAGTAGGAGCCTAGAATGATTTATAGGTCATGTCAAACAAATCAAATTAGTTTCTATGAGGAGGTTAGTAGTAACCTGGGTCAAGGCAACTTAGTGGATGTAGTCTTTTTGGATTTTGCAAAGGCTTTTGATACAGTGCCACATGGGAGACTAATGTGCAAACTAAGGGATACATGAATTGCAGTACATATCTGCTCATGGATCGAGGGCTGGCTAGAAGACAAGAATCAAAGGGCTGTTGTAAATGGAACATACTCTGATTGGACTAATATGCCTTCATAAAAAGGACATTTTAGAACTGGAAAAAGTGTAGAGAATGGCAACAAACCTAATAAGGGGAATTGAAGGGCTAAGTTATGAAGAAAGATATGATTACTGTATATAAATATATCAAGGGTCAATACAAGACATCTGTGCCAAAAGGTTTTCAGCTGACAAGAGGACATCACTTGAGGTTAGAAGTAAAAAAAGTAATGAAAAAAAAGGTTTCTTCACAGTAAGGGTGGTTAATCTGTGGAATTCTCTACCAAAGCAGTGGTGACAGTGGATTCAATAGATAACTTTAAAAAGGGATTGGATATATTCTTAAATAAAAAGGGCATTTAGGGTTATCCTGAATAATTAGAGGTAGTATTGATCCAGGGAGGATTTCGATCTGGGTCAGGAATTCCCCTTTTTGAGACAATTGGCAAAGTGTTTGCCTTCCTCTGGATCAATTAACAATTTAGAATTAGTCTGCATATTGTAGATCAGAGGAGATTTAAAAAGGTTGAACTTGATGGACTAAAAGTCTTTTTTTAACCTCAATTACTATGTAATCTAAGAGAGATTTATCAATTCTAAGGTAGTATTGCAACAGGTGCTTAAGCAAGTATTGAACTCACATTATTTACAAGTTGAAAAGATAACAATGTTGTCAACCTTTTCTTCTTCTCTACGTCTTCCTAGAAACTCTGGCAAGTAGCAAGGAAAGAAAAGAGTTTGAAAAACCCTGACGTAATACTTAAAATACAGCTTAAATTCTTAAATATTCTTACAATTTAAAATTTGTGAGTGGTGGAGTAGAAGCCTTTTATACAGGGGTGAATCGTGTAGAGGTCGCTATTTGAGCAATCTGATTTAAAAATGTGACACTAGCAGCAGGTCCGGACCCATCTCGCATCAGTCTGGGTATCTTGTTCTGTGAAACAATAGGATCAGCAATTTTAAATATAGGCATATTTTTAAGAATTTTACTCAGTTTTTGTTGTATGGCAGGTTTTTGTGCATCTTATTTTTCCTAGAAAGTTTTGCAGTAGCAAGGAAAGAAGAGTGGGTAATAAGCCAAAAATGACAGATTTAACAAGCTTATGTGATGTAGATTGTAAGTTTGTGATTTTTTTAAATCTTCTAACTTGCTTTGGAAACCAGCTTTATGTACGTTTGATTTTAATCTCAAAGACAGGGCCCTCCATTCTTTTGCAATGTGTTAATAATATTATTATTTTTTCCCTTGTGCCGACATATTCCATAGCACTATACAGTATATATATTCATTACATTACAAGGAAAACATAATATGTCAGTTGAGAACATTACCATGTGAGTGCAATACTTTATTGTTAAGCACATGTTGAAATACATGTTGGTATAGAAGAGATTATTCTACTTTTAAGGTTTGAAGAAGAAATAAGAAAAAAGTGCTTCTTAATTCGTATTTAACAAACTGCAATCGTAACCTCCTGTTTTGAGATCACTGCTCAATTTCCACTAATGATCTATATATTTTGTTCATATAGGTCAGATGTAAGTTGTGGTTTGGTGCCTAAATATGGACAGTAATGTATTAAACTTGTTGATTTTAATGTTTAGGTTTTGCTTGAAGGAAAGTTTAGCAACGATGATGGTTCTGTCGGTGACAAACCTGTGACCTTCCTGTCACTGAAGTTGAGGCTTGTCAATATCCTTATAGGAGCACTGCAGACTGAAACCGATCCTAACAACACACAGATGATATTAGGTATGTATGCCCCTTCCTTTTTTCTTTTTAATTTAAAATATATATTTTTTCAAGTTGTCCAGGTAGGGAATATGCCATTACATGTATTATATATTCATACAGACATGTATGTTTTGGGTACTCTTGTAATGGGCTCACACTTTGCTGTTCATTTCAGTTGGTTTAGATTTGTGATTTGATGACAGGATATGATTGATAGTATGAGATTTTCTCACTTTTTAAACTAGAAGACTGTACTAACTTTACGGTGAATGCGTATGTAATACTAGTATCAAGTCCTTTTTTTTTTTTCTTTTTTTTTTTTTAATACAACATTGATATATTAAAAAGAGCAAAAGAGTTTGTTCATATCTATTTCTAACGTTCTTTTTTTCTAGGTGCGATGCTGAACATTGTTCAAGATTCTGCATTTTTAGAAGCCACTGGCAATCAGGTAGAAATGGTAAGTAATGTTTAAAGGCAATAATGGCTCACAATACACTTTTCACCATAGAGATCACTATAGCTGATGAAGGAGGTTTGAGTCCTCATTAAAATTCTATACCTAGTTGAAAGATTATGTAGAAGTAATCACTTAGTCAAGTTGGAAAGCCAGAGATGAGATAATTTCATATGTGTTCACTACCTGCTAGATTCTAGCAAGGAGACTAGTGAACTCTGCACTATAACTTTGAGGGGTTTTTTTGTGTTATTCATCCTGACCTTATTGTGATTAAGTGATCTGTTGTGTAAACGCTTGCACTGAAATAGTTTCCCACCCATTCTTTGGGATCTACATCCTATGTTGTGGAGTATGTGCAGCTGCTACATTGCTACACGGCGTTGCTGGTACAGGGTAGAGAAACATGCTCTCCACTCTGCCACAGTTTGTGAAAGATGGTATTAATTTCAACCCGTAGTTAAGCTGCTTTCCATCTACATTTTCTCACAACAGAAGAAACATTTCTAATAACATTAAACAATTGTTTATACTCCTTAACTTTAACAGGCCAGCTTTTTATAGCTTTTGAAGTTGGCCTTAAAGCTTAAAAAGAAAAGACATGTTGGTCCAAATAGACATGGAACTCATGAAAGAAACACACAACTTCAATTGAAATTGTATACTTTTTGGTTTTATATGAACTTCAAAGAAACAGCAAACATAACACTAACACAATCTGAACATTAGCCGAACTATAAAGTTCAAAATTATTGATGTTGAAGCTTCTGGGTCATCCTGGATTCTGTTTACTTTTGAATCCGACCGTTTAAAAGGGGTCCGGCAGGCAAAATCCGTGTTCTAGCGTAACATGCAATTTAATTTTAAAGCATCTGAAATTAAACAAGTTTAACTGCACATTTGGATATTTTTTTATATATATTTTTTTTCTTGTAAGATTGAAAATAATCTCTTGAAAAGCCATAGCCGAACAAACAGTGGTATCAGCACAGCAAGTGGGGGCAGCACCGAGCCTACTACACCTGACAGTGATAGACCAGCCCACGCACTGCTGAGGGACTATGGTAAGTGGGGACTTGATCACTTCTCTGAAAGAGTCTGCATTTCAAAGTCATTTGGTAAAATAGTGAAAAAAATAATAATCTTAAAACAAAATATAAGAATTGATCCAAAAGTGCTCAAGGTCTCCCCTGTAGAGAAAATAAATCATGGCCAATACTAAAACTCTGTTGAGAACTTATTGTGATCTTATTCAGAACAAGTGCACATTATAAATGCCTATGATTCGTTGCTGCATTTGTGTCCTCTTTTTGCATTAACACAGCATGCATATATTGTATGGATTGTCCAAGCCATGTACGCAGTGTTTGACGTCCTGTCTGATTCTTTGTTAAATTATAAGATTATTTGTGAAAAAAAGATAAGGCATAGCTCTTAGATACAATATTATTTTCTCCATTGATCAGTGGAAATAAACACCAGAATATTCTAGCTTTTATTTTTTTATGTTTATGTATATAGACAACAGTATAAGCAAATAGAACGTAATGACTCTAGGCTAAATCTCCCCCCCATAACTCATTAAGAGAAGGGTGCTCAGAGATAATTGCATATAGAAAAAAAGCTGAGAGATCGGTTTGTGCTACCTTTTTATTTCTTAAATACTAAAATCATAGTATTTGCCTAAAATTGTTAAAGAACAAAAAACTTGGTCTAGAACTTTTATTATAACACAGGAGGTAATATCGGAGTATCATTGACATTTATTGTTAGTCAGATCATTTTATGTAAAAAATCAATATATTAAAATGAAAAATATATAATTTTTTCTCTAATGTATTTTTTTTCTTTAATATAATATTTGATCTTAATTTTCTTCTTTATTAAATTGACACTAATCACTTTTGACATAAAATTATCTAACAATAATTGTCAATAATAGTAGTATATTACCTCCTGGGTTGTAACAGAAGTTCTAGATCAAGATGTTTTAAGTATTTTAGGTAAATCCTATGATTCTAGTAGCTAAGAAATAAAGGTTATGTCTTAAAATTATTCTTCCATGAGATTAAGTTAATAAAGGAGTGCCACAAATAGATTCCACTCTCTCTCCCAGACTTTTTCCATAGGCAACAGTACCCTCTTTCCCCCATCTTTTTCAATGACTTCATCATAATTCAGCTTCAATCTTTAGAGCTACATTCACCCAATGATATTGTGGCTTCATATTGAACCTATTTTTACCATCCATAATAAGTATTTCATATATTCAGATCCCCAATATACCATCCACTTTAAGGCTTTAGTATTTTCTAAAACTGAGGCTTTAAGAGTGAACACAAGGTACAAACAGATATTTGTGATTATGATTATATTTATATGATACAAAGGGTGCCCTATTTCAAGATTTCCACTGATTTAGTATTAACTCCTTATTTTGTTTGATGTCTCTCCTGTAGGATTTCAAGGTGCCAACCCTGCCACCTCTCATTATTGTAATCCATTTAAATATTACTTCCTTACACCCAATCCACTCATTTCTCAAAATCAGAATAATTACTAACAATCACATGGATTAATTTTGTCAAATTTTATCACATTATTTAATCTAATTTGTTTATGTATTTTATTAAAATGTATGGTGCATGTGTTTCCATAATGTGGGTCATGACCAGATGCAACTTTTAATTCACAGCAGATTTCTGAAACTTTATTTGGCCAGCCTGTTTTATATATATATATATATATATATATATATATATATATACATACATACATACATACATACATACATACATACATCCATCCATCCATCCATCCATCCATCCATCGGCAGGTATAGTTCCTCCTGTCATGTGTCCTGATTTTCCATAGTTTATAACCTTGTCAATTCTCTCAAACTGCTGCAAATGAGCAGTGCAAGATGGCGAACCTGCTGTGAATTAACCTCTCCTGGCCATCGGGTTTAGTTTCCTAGAGGCTGATTAACACCTAGCTTTGTCACATTATGGCTTTGTTTGGGAGTGGATTTGATAAAGGTGCCTGGTTTGTATTTGTTTCACTGTACTCACTCTGGCTGCGCCTGAACTGTTACTAATGCTTGGTTGTTCTCCCTCCCCTACTTTGTGCTGGTTCCCTGTTTATATCCTAGCTCTTCATACAGATACAGCTGCTGGTCTGCTCATGCGCAGCATCCACTTGGTCACCCAGAGGCTCAACTCGCAGTGGAGGCCGGATATGAGCATTTCACTGGCTGCCCTGGAGCTACTGTCTGGATTGGCCAAGGTCAGCAACTGCGACAAATCTCCTGAAATATCCAGCTATTTAAAAAAAAAAAAAATGGCTATCCTGAAATGAGTGGAACATTGTTGATTCTTGGACCTGAAAGATCATGGCCACCACAATACTAAACTTGCCCCTATTGAATAATGTGTCCTTTTTGTGAGAGAAATGTTGTAACCAGGTGTTGCACTGCATTTATATCAAGGTAGCCAACAATTGTAATACGGTTTGCTTTAAAATAGCCTTCTTTCTTCATGTTTACTCCCATGTTTGCTGCCATCCTTATGTGCTTTGTACTGATAGCTAAGATTAAGTTAAACACACCCCCACGGTGATATGTTTCCTGCCATCTCTTGTTTTCTTTAATTATTTTTATTCTAATTTTATACCTGCAGTGAAGATAACCATGAATATTATTATAATTGGTGTTTCTGTTATTATTAAAGATGAGAAGTAATAAGAAATGATAATTTTGTAGTAATGATAATGGTTATTGGAAGAGGTTATGATAAGCAGTGTAATTATGCTCTCCTGTAATTCCATGTTTTTATTAATAATAGTAAATATTATTTATTAGTAGTATTAATATTTCAGGCATAAAATGTGTAACAAGAGCAACAAAATCTCTCCACATTGTTTAAAAAAAAAGAAAGAAATTGTCAGCTTTACAGGTTCTAAAAGTGTATAGAAGATCAGTGGGATGTAAATCCCCTCTCCTGTTGGTGTGATTTAGCTGATATTAGCTCCCAGAATGCAGTACTGTCAGATGTGAAGGATAGCTGCACACTTTGGAGTAAGCTAGAAGAAAGTGGAATGGAATTCCTCAATGATTTTTTTTTCTTTCTAAAATTGGCACTGCATTTACTTTTAAGAAGCTCACAGACTGTAGTTTCTTAGAAATAAATGCGGTGCAAATTTTAGAAATAAAATCCATTGAGGAGAACATTAGTTAAATCTAGTTAAACCAAATTGCTTCCAGTGAGTACCTTTTTTTTTTTTTTTTTTTTTTTTTTTTTTTTACGGAACATCTGCATTTTTGAAGACGCTTTAAATACAGGATTATATTTAGTGATTTTTTTTTTTGTATCTCCCTAAGTGGTGGATGTATGTTTGTAGTAATCAGTGGAGGCAGGGTGGGTGAGGAGGAAACTGGAAAAAGTCCAGAGCTTCTGTTTATTAATTGGCGAAGATTGAAATTGACACCACACCCTGCCCCATCAGAAACAAACTCCACATTTCTGGAGCGCTTTAGTTGAATTTCCTGAAACAAGATCGGCCTCACAGACAACTTCCCCTAATGTTACATGGATGCAACCAGAGTCCAGCAGAAGCATTAACATCTTTTTTTTTAAAATTTTACTCTGTCAGACTCCAGGTTTTCAAATATAAATATATACACACTCGCACACACTCACTGATCCTTTTAATTCATTTCCATTGTGATTGTTAAATAATTGAGCTTGAAAGTTTGGTATTTTAAGCATAAATGATCTATACAGAACCTCCCTCTTAAATGCAGCCTTATTAAATTGCAATTCAGCCAATTGAAAAGGGCTCTTTATAAGCACAGAGCATATTTTCTTTAAAGAAGTTTTTAGTTTGTGAAGACCTTGCTTTTGGATAGTCGTTCACGACCTGAACACTTCTGTAAAAAAAATATACTGTGTGCTTATATAGAGCCATTTTCAATTGGCGGATTCGCAATTTAATAAGTCTGTTAGTAAAGGCCATTTGCCGCAGTTTGGGAATCGGTTATTATACATATTTACACCAAGTGGGCATGCTCATCTTCCTTATCAACCCCCACTATTGGTTAATTAGTGGGTCTATATAAAGGGTGTTAAAGGTATTATTTATACAAGCTTCATTATCTCCCAATTCCACTCATAAAATGAATCTCATATATAGTTGTCAGCAGGTGGGCTTGGCAAAACCTGTTGCTAACGCAACGGGAAACTGCGGCCCTCGCAAGGCAAGGGCCTCAGTTGTGGGCAGGCAAGGAGCATCAAAGGCGCTCCTTGCGCTGGTGGAGATGACCGCCGTAGGCGCTCATCCCTACAACCTTGTACAATTTTCGTACTGCAAATGCAGACCCTCGCATTGCAAGGGGCCACATTTGCGAGGGGGAGGCTCTACGCCGCCTCCCAAGCAGCTACAAACGCCCACAGAAGCGGCACTTTAAAAAAAAAAATACAAACATGCAATGACTACATACGGACTTACACAAAAAAAATAGAAGCTGCAGGACTTACAAAAAAATAAATATTGCGGACTTGCACAAAAAAATACGACCCAGGGGACTTAGAAAAAATCCATTACGGGCTTGCAAAAATATGACCTTAATGGACAACCCGCGCACAGCGGAAAACATTAAAGAAAAAAAAAAAAGTTCACACAATAATAAAATAAAACCTTACCCACAGCAAGGGGGGAACACTCAGGACGTCCGGAACACTGGTTACACCTCTATTTCAGTCAAATTTAAAACGTTTTGACATTAGAAAATCCCCTAAGTGAGAGAGAAAAATGGCTACACGACCCCTAAAGCCTCACCGCCAAGCACATACCACTTTTACAAAAACCCGTACGAGCTACAACATACACCGTTAGCAAGGACGCCAAACCATCCACACCCACATACACATTCGCCGCCATTTTACAACACTAACTTACAGAATGCAGAAGAACCCAGCTACACAAACGGTTTCCCCTAGCGCACGCAGCCACACCACTAAAACACTTACTCTCTCTGCCAAACGGCATTACCTGCCTTACAATTTTATTGCCGTCATTTTTGACTGGCTACTCGCTAGTATAATTATAATTACTTAATATTTCTATGTAACTCACAGGGTACAGTAGGAATTTTCATCTCTAAATGTGATTTTTTTTTTTTTTTTTTTTAGTATTTGTAGATCAAGGCGTAACAAATCTATTTGACATTTTTCCAGGTTAAAGTCAGCATTGACTCTTCTGACAGGAAGAGGGCTGTGAGCTCAGTATGCACGTACATAGTGTACCAATGCTCACGACCTGCTCCACACCACTCCCGAGATCTGCATTCCATGATTGTGGCCGCTTTTCAGTGCCTCTGTGTCTGGCTCACTGAGCATCCAGACATGTTAAATGAAAAGGTAACCACTAGTGTATTAGTGCATTTGATTTAGATGGTGTGTATGTATCTACGGGTGTTGGCTTCACAAACAAGACAAAATAGAACTCTGAAGTGGTTTAAAGAAATTACTTACTTTCGTTGAAGAGTTGAGATCCCATTTGAGAGTAGAAGTTACCCTTTTATTGTTTTCACAAGAATACAAAACTGCCTCTCTTTTTTTTTTTTTTTATATATATATATTTTACAATTGTGCATCTTAAAACCTATCCTGTTGCTGCATAGCCCATGTTTACATTTCTGTAAGTCCACAGAACCTATCAGAATAATATGACTCCGTCAGCCAATGACCAGTACTATAGCCATCTGACCATTATTAAATACTCTTTCATATCCAAAAATAAGAATGACACAGTGCCTAATGCCGAATAAAATATCCCCCCTGATACTTTGTATCTTGGTATATGGCTGCCAAGAGATGTGATGCTCATTCTTTGGATGTGGTTGTTTTTTCTTAGGACTGTTTGAAGGAAGTTTTGGAGATTGTGGAGCTTGGTATTTCTGGAAGCAAGTCTAAAAACCCTGAGCAGCAGGAGGTGCGCTACAAAGGTGATAAAGAACACAACCCAGCCTCCATGAGAGTGAAAGATGCTGCAGAAGCCACTTTAACATGGTATGAAACAAGCTATACGGCACTATTTTAATGAATGTCACGTTTTGGAAAATGTGGGTAATATTTTATTGCAGACACATTACAAATGGTAATAATTTTGTGAAACCAGTTTCATGGGCATAGAAACACTAAGATTAGAAGTCTGGCCCAGTTAAGGAATACTCTTTTTCTCACACTTCACTCTTGAAATCTATTAAATTGTTTTATATGCCTAAAGGTTTCTATCCTATTTCTCCTCTCCCTTCTGTCTTCTAAGCTATATGTAGTCAGGTCATGAATTCTATCCTTTAGTTTTTTCTTTTAGACCATACATCATTTTAGTTACTTTTCTGTTAATTATTTCTCATTTGTTAATATTCTTTTGAATTCACACTGTGCCCAATACTGGAGACTGTGGGACAGATTAAATTGCCCAATTTGTAGATTTATACACACTTAAAATCACTCTTAATATTGCTACATATTTGCCAAATATTATTTATTGGCACTAATGAATTCTTAAGTCAGTAGAATGCATATAAACATTTATTAAAAAACAAACAACCCCCAAAGCCAAATTTATGAGTCCAAGGCATTTGCAAGTAGCGAATTGAATAAGGCTATGTATTAGGTGAAGCCTAATTAGGCATCCATAGAATAGAATAGTATTAGAACCTTTCTTTTTCTGCAACATGTACTAATTCCTCTACAAGCATCCTATTTGCTTCACCAATTAATATTGGGTCAGTATAAATCTGAACCATTGAAATCTGAGGTGGGGAGTGGGGTGACATTTTATTTAAATGCAGAGGGATGCCTTGCTAAAGGAGGGTGATACTTGCCTCAGGCTTAAAATATCATTGTGTAACCATAATGTAATGACACATTTGTAATATTGACAATGGAAATATTCATTTCATGTTTTTTGCTCGACATCAATCCAAACAGTTGCATTTTTAGTCCTGAATCTGTGTAGCCTGTCACCAGCTTTAACAATGTTTACATTTCTGATTTCTCTAGTATCATGCAGTTGCTTGGTGCATTTCCCCCACCCAGCGGCCCAGCATCTCCTTGCAGTCTTGTGAACGAGATGACACTCATTACATATTCACGCCTGCCCACAGTCAGCAAGTACAGTTTCCGATACTTTGTGCTTGACAACAGCGTCATCCTGGCCATGTTGGAGCAGCCACTGGGGAATGAGCAGAGTAAGGGGGATTAATATGTGTTTGATTACATGTGGATATGAAAGGTTTTGTGGTACATTGAGTTGTTCTTTAAAACTAAGTTGATAGTCAAAGAAATTCAATTTTGCAAATGGATAAAAAAAAAATTGATTCCTCCGCAATCCAAAAATACATATTGATGGGCACTGTGTGTAATAATTAGTTCTGTGTGTAATTCATGCAACAGGGTTTTGTTTGTTTATTTAATTAGTGTATAACAATAAAAAAATGTATGTAGTTTTCAATATTTACTTTTGAAATTTGCACTGTTGCTTTCAGGGGCTGAGAAGAGATCGGTTCAGATTTTTTTTTTCTTTCTAATCAGTGTAGCTTTGCCTGCAATAGCCACTGCAAGGAAGTAGGTAGATAAACCACATTGTCAGGGCAACCGATAGTCCTCTCAGAGCAGCCCCTCTGGCCACATCCTCTCATACTTCCTGTCTATCTGATAGGAGGTAGAGAGAAAGTAAAGGCACTGAAACTTTAGACCCTAAGCTACAAATATTAAATATTTAAAGTTGCATTGGCTTTTTTGTACATATATGGATTTTTTTATTAGTAACTAGATTTAAAGAGCTAGTTATCTCTCCATAAGTGATCTTCATGGTGTTAAAGAGCACAAGATTGTATGTTAAAATGATCTATTTTTTTTCTTTAATTACACTTATAGCAGTTAAAAAACTAAAGTCTGTTTACAAACACACTGACTATATCCATGATTAATGACCTCTGCAGACAACAACCATTGTAGCTCCGGTGCAGATAATTATTTTATATATTTTTCTTGGCATTCAGGAATTCTACAGCCCAGCAGTTAAACCACAAGTAACTTATTTCCAAGATTTGATCACTCCTCCTTTCTATGCCCAGATGAATTTATAAAGGGTTAACTGTAGTTTTTCTTTGCTCTCTGCACTGTAGTTTGCTGTTTTTTCAGAGTGCTGCAGAAACTTTACACTTTGTTGGTATTCCAGTATTTAGAGATCTACCAGAACCTTGACATTTATCTGTTTAGTTTATACTGCAAATATTTCCATGATTATCTTTATGTGCAGAATACATGACTAACCTCTTAGAAGGGCAGTATAATATGGATCTCTATATTGATATTTTTGAAGCTCCCAGGCATATCGCATATAATAGTTATCAAACTGTGAGACGTCGTCACGCTTTGCGAGGTGCGTACGACTTAGGCGATGAGCTCCGCAGATGCTCATCGCTTGCAAGCCTCGCAAAGTGAGGCGAGACGTTAAAAACCTAGTACTTAGCCGATGAGCGACGATGTCCGTTAAAATACGAGACGCGGGACTTGTGGAAAAGAAACATACGAGACGCGGGACTTGTGGAAAAGAAACATACGAGACGCGGGACTTGTGGAAAAGAAACATACGAGACGCGGGACTTGGGGAAAAGAAACATACGAGACGCGGGACTTGGGGAAAAGAAACATACGAGACGCGGGACTTGGGGAAAAGAAACATACGAGACGCGGGACTTGGGGAAAAGAAACATACGAGACGCGGGACTTGGGGAAAAGAAACATACGAGACGCGGGACTTGGGGAAAAGAAACATACGAGACGCGGGACTTTACGAGATTAGTGGCTGAACAAAAAAACACGAAAAACATCACAGACCGCATAGGGCAACAGCCAGGATGTCTGCGAGTGAGGTGGAACGCGCATTTAACTCGATTTAGACTATTTTCTCCACTCGAAAATCGCCTAAGCGAGAAAAAAATGGCCGCCGAAAGAAACCACGGCCACGCAAAACACTGCTAAACGCGTAGCACTTTGCACATCACACTACGACCTACAAAATACACTATTACAAAAGCCGGAAAATGCTCACGAGACGCGTACCACATTAATAACATTAAGACTATACAATGCCGCTTCACACAATAAACCAACGGCTTTACCTCGCGCACGCAGCCTATTTAGAATGCACAACATTCATTACACTTTATAAGCAGGTCACTAACACTCACAATGTATATTCTATGCAGACGCAAAATATAAACAGATTGTTAGCTCTTCAGTCTATTACTCCCTGCATATATCAATTATAAATAAGTAATAAATGATTTATTCAATAAATTATTATACTTTAACTACATATACATAGAAATATATATCTCTGAGGACCAAAAGTACATGACAAAGCCTCGCAATGAGCGCCAAAGGTCCTCACAGTACAAAACTATTTCAATTATGGCTCAAACAGCATTCCCATGGCTTCAAATTTTATTGCCCCGTCATTTTTGACGGGCAAGTCGCTAGAAACGTAATATTTCTAATATTCATATGACATCATTATGCCTCATTTGACAGAATGTCTCCCTTGTTTTTAACTTTCTTCCTCATGCACCGGTTTGCTGCCCTGTATTTAAATTGAATTGCATATGTTTAGACTATACATGCAATTAATTTTTAAATTGAACAACATTCCTGCTTAATTTTACGCTGCAGATGTAGATATATCTGCCTCTAATATGAACTGCTGCAGAGATTTAGACGTCTTAGCATTTTGCAACATTGTTTATATTTACGTTGTTCAATTTTTATAGGCAGCCCCAGTCCTTCTATCACTGTTCTGATCCGTGGTATGTCTGGTCGCCATGCATGGGCTATGCAGCTCTGTCACTTGCCCAGAGCGGCAAGAGCAAACCAGAGGGTAAGTAACACCTTATCATTTTAAAGGGATTCTTTAGTATCTTGTGAATCTAATGGTAAACGAGAGAGAACATTCTTAAATCATTGAGAGCTGCCTTCTGCTACAATAAGACTGTTTTCAGGAATGTGAATGCAATATCCTGGAAAATGGAGATTTAAAAATAGGATTACTAAAATAAAAAATAGTATTACATATCTATTATTTGCAATGTGGTTATAATTCAAGGGTTAAACACTTGTTTGTCTTAAACAGGAGCAGCAAATGAAAGCAAAAACTTTTTTAACTTCTTTTTTCATAGAAATGTATTTAACATTTAGGTCAGTGTCTTCTGTTGTTTTATTACTGTAATATTTCTAATATTTCTATGTATGTTAAGTTTATTTACTGTAAATTCATCATTGCATTTTTTTTAAATAAATTGGTCAGTAATTATATAGAAGACTAGGAAGTTGCCCGTCAAAAATGACAGGATTAAAATTGTAAGGCTGGCAATGCTGTAAGCCACACAATGTGAGGCTTTTGGTCCTCTGAGCACCTTTGGCGCTCATTGCGAGCCTCTCCGCCCCCTTGCAACCTCACTCCCAGGCTTCCTGTGTGTCCCCCTGGGCTGTGTGAGTGTTATTATTTTTTGTACATGTTGTTGTTTTTTGGTTTTTTTGTTTGTTTTTTGTGGGTCTTTAGCATTACGTGCTTGAACAGTGCTGCGCCGCTGGCAAGCCTCACATGTGTGATGGAGCCACCGGCTGCAATGAGCTTCTTTGGTGCCCATTGCAGCCGAATTACTGCGTGCATGTGTGATGGCGCCGCTGGCTCGCAACATCGCAAACATTATGAACTGCTCAAAGATCCACAACTATATATGTGATAATAGTTCTTGCAATACGGAAGTCGACCATTATTTTTATATTTCCAGTAATCCATGTTTTGCTTCTATTAAGCAGTTAAAACAAAACATTTTACAATATTTCACACTTTATAAAATGCACCTCTTACCTGTTTTCAACCATCTTGTCGATCAGATGTTTATTCCGGAGGCGAGGCCAGAGCCTAAGAATGATGTAGGAGTAAAGTACAATGTGAAGCATCGTCCATTTCCAGAGGAGGTGGATAAGATACCTTTTGTAAAGGCAGACTTGAGTATTCCTGACCTACATGAAATTGTTACAGAAGAGGTAAGTGCCTTGGTGTACTCACTGGTTAAATCATAGGAACTGTATTTACAAAATAAAATTGATAATATTAAAGTATTGTATACAGTAGCTCGAAGCAGCCATGTTAATCCAGTGATCTATATCTAAAATGAGTAGCTATTACAGTAGGTGAAACCTCCAAACATTGATTACCTAGGACACCAAATGGTCTAGCTGTTACTCCAGTTTAGAAGAAAAATGCTGGATTATCCTTTTGGATGGAGCCAGACCAGCATACCGCAGGATATTTCTCCCCTGTTTTTGATTTAAATGATTTGAGTTTGAAGAGACCGTTAAATGTATAAAGTA